>VWZN01009788.1:895514-968830 GCA_013396955.1 Regulus satrapa | reverse complement strand
AAAAAAAAAAAAATTAATCTTGTCCCATTTAAAAATATAAATGAGGACTTTATCTTTGAGTTTGTCTTATGAAAAAGATATTGATTTCCTAGCATGCTCCACCATCCTAGCATATGATCTTTGTATTGCATCATCATAATTTCTGCGAAGGGGCTGCATTTCAATGGCACAAAGATGGACAAAGCATTTAGGATGCTCTGTGCTGTCCATGTGTGCAGTGAGAGGAGCTGGCTAATTAGGGTTTAATGAGAGGAGTTAGGGCCAGTGTGCAGCAACTCAGAGTGTGATACAAACAACAGATCTGCAACACAGGATCTCTGTTGTTTTGTAGCAATGTAATTCAATGAGGTTTTTAAGTGTGATGTTAAAGCAGTAGTTTCATACTTGGCCTATTTTAATCTTGTATTTTTTAATTTAACTCTCCCTTCTTTAACACAACTATAAAAATCTACTTATTCTTTCTCTCAGTTTCAATACATGGCTTTAACTTTTAATCTGTTCTCCAATGACTCACCTATGAATTGGAAGGACATGTTACTCTGTGCCTTTATTTCATTCTTTTTTGAATCTTTAAACTTTATAGGAATTACATTTTGTGCTTCTAATAATTACAGGGGAACTTCCTCTTGGTTTTGATCTACCATATTATGGCTTGGTCAGCCATTCTTTATATTTATTATAAATATATTTGATATAAATTTGATATAAATAAATTTGATATAAATAATCAAATTTATATTCATTTTTACAATGTCTTCTTTTGATTTTGAGTGAAAGANTCCCCAAAAAATTGCCCTATATCTTATTGATTAATTGACTGATTGATTGTATTGATCCTGAGTACATCTCATGTATATATGACACAGCAACACAGACATACTGGGCATTAAATACCTACAGATGACATCCAACACTGTCTAGCCCACAGAATGGCTGAAAGCTCCACCTCCAGGCAATTTTCAGTGCCATTTTCCATTTTCCTGTGTGTTTAAGTAGGTCTGATGGAGGTTTTTTGTGTTTGCTTTTTTTTAAATTTTTTTTTTTAAATTTTTTTCTCCCCTCCTTTTAATTTAAATCTTCTGAAGTCTTTTAATCACTTACTCTGTTTGATTGTTTGGGTTTTTTTTTCATATCGTATCATAAAATACATGCTCACCCTTAGAACTGCAAATCTCAAAGGAAGGCTTAAAATTAAATTATTAAATTTATAAGACACTTATTGAACAGTATATCTGCCAAACACTGCAAGATTATTAAGCAAAGCTAAATGATGTGTTTTGGCTAAGTTTGTGCACTCTGCTGTAGGAGATCAGTAAAGTTCTCATCAATGTTATTTAATATCTGATCATACAACTACATATATACACATAAACAAATATATAAATATAATACTTATGCATAATTATATAATTATATGATAACACAGTTATTTTGCTTGTCTCAAGCTGCTGTGTTCTATGCACTGAGAGGCCAGGGAGGACTGTGAGTCTGGAGCCAGTTTAGTGCCTTAATGAAGCACTGGAGCTGTTCAGAGATGTCACTGAACACCTCTCTGTGATGTAGGAGCAGGCTGGTCAGCTTGGAGAGGCCTGAGTCAGCTCCAGAGCAGGATTTCACAGTGCAGAAGACTCTGTGAAAATGGTACCTTTTTACTTTCCTGGAGTAGCTCCTCTGTGGGGAAAGGGACTCCGGTCTTTATGTTTTTGGAAAAGCCACATAAGAACCAGGATCTGCTAGGAACTGCGTGTCAGCTGTCTCACTTGGGAAGAAACATGACTTTAGGAAACAAGAAAAATATTAGAGCACCAAATTAAACACCTGAAAAGTAGTGGTAGATCTTCTTGGCTCTGTTATGAGCAATAGGATCTTGTAGATTTTGAAAATTACTCTCTGAACATTCACATGGCATGTGTTCAAATTTGAAGTGTGGTGTGGCAGGATGAATGGGAGGGTCTGATTTTTATGGACTGAGTTTGGGGATTGTGTTTGGGCATAAGGTGGTGTTTTCCAAAGCACTAAAGCAACTCAGAACCCTGAGTCTCACTGCAGATAATGATTGAAACAAATTAACTCCTTAGTACGCTGGCTTCTATATGAAATATGACTTCTAATTGCTTGAAGGCCATATCTGCAAAGAAATTCAGATGTTTATGACAATTTTAAAGAATATGTAACTAACCAGGATGCCTACTTCTGTTGATTTCAAGTAATTTTGTTCTAAATTATTCTTGCTGTTCTCTTTAGATTTTTATGCTACCTACTAAACAATTTAACTGTTTTGACTAAACTTCTCCCCAGTGTAAGGGCACTTACTTAACGTACTTGCTCCCAAGAAACCTTGCATTTTGTTCTTCATTTCCAGAACAGAAAAAAACCCCAAAACAATCCTTAGATTGTCTCTTTGGAGCTCCCTACCTTTTTAATCTGTGCATTTTAAGATTCACTGAGAGTATTAGATATTTAAAAGTCCTCATTATTCTGTGTTTGTCAGCTTTGAACTGTCTTTGCTATTAGCTTCTAAATGATCTAAGTCTTTCTATGACTGACTGGAGTGTTCCTCATTTACTGCTCCCCAGACTTTAACACTATCAATTTATAAGCACTTAATTTGCTTCTAGTTACAATGCTTTTGTATTCCGGGCCAGCTTTCTCCATCTCTTCTGCCATTTGTGGTATTTACTAATGACCTTGAATTAGTGTTTTATTTAAAAGAACAAACAAACCTTCCTTTTTGATTAAAAGAACCTGTGCAGTCACCATTATATCATAGCACAATGAAGTACATTACTGTTTCAGTCATTAACCTTTCTGCCACCTCTGCTTCCAAACTCCTCCAGGTTCCTGGGGGCACCCACTGGCCTTGTCAGCAATGCAACTGTGAGTGCAGGAACACTGTTGAGGATTACTTTTTTACCAAAATTCACCCTAAAATCCCTTTTACCAAGTTGCCAAGCCCCTGCCATCACTCCTGCACTTGGCTCATCTCCTGCTGTAAATTATGCTGCTGTCGGGTTAGCGTGGGCAGAGAGAATGGGGTGCAAAAAGAACTGGCTTGCTTTGTGTTACGTCTCCCTGAGGTCCTGCACCTCTTCCTGTGTCTTCACAAGAATTAATCTGGGGGAGAAAACTCTCTTTAGGCTGACAAATTTGCACTGCACCAGGATGAACAATATTTTTTTTTCCTCCCCGGCTGGATCTTCTTACTGAAAAAGATAAGATCCTGGATAAAGAAGTCAAAAGGAAAGGCTGTCAGCTCTTCAACTGCTGAACTGATGGGTGGTTGTGTCTATTGTATCAGCGATTCCATCTGTTACAGCAGAAAGTGTTTCCATGGCTTTCCTTCTTTCATTTAGCACAACTTCTTCTAACATTTTTCTAATAAGCTCCCAACAATGAAGAAAATTGTGTGATAATTAGGTGTAAATGCTCTATTGGATCCTATTTTGTGCCAGTTTAAGGTTTTTACTTGGAAAAAATATGCCAGCAAAGAAAAAATTCCTAGAAACTTTTTTTTTTTTCAGACAAAGTAAAAAAATTAAGTGTTGGATGTGCGAGTGGTGTTTTTTTATTCTCACTCCCCCCTTCTCCAGATAACCCTGGAACAATTTATGTATAGGAAAGACATATACTATATGAAACTGCAAGTAGTGATGCTGCCCACCTCTCTTGGTTGTTGTAATTTGTTGACAACCCTCTGATTAAACTTTTCTCCTTCCTCCCTTTCAGCCCAATTTAAATCAAAATGCCTGTGGAAACAATTTCTGTGAGAAAAATTGAAAAGTTCCTAGGGTAGCTGAAGTCCCACAGCCTTCTCCATTAACGTGCCTGGGTGTTTGTTCCATTTATGTTTTATTTATCATGCTCCTGAGGTGTATCATGAATAGCATTTGTAAGGCATCCCGACTAAATAATGTGAGCTTTGTGAAGAGGTAATATCTCATATAAGGCCAAGAAATTTGCCATGACAAGTTCACAATCATAGTTGCACACAATAAAATACTGTCAAATTAGGCATTTCTTTCACTTGTGGCAAAGATGCTCGAGGTATCAGCAGAGCTCCGTGGGTGCATTCAGGAGAGATGTGTTTCCAGCTCTGGCAAACAGCTTTGCTTTCACCTTGGGTCAGTCACTTCACCCTCTCTGTGCTTCATTTTTACTCCCATCTCTCTCTGCTTTGATATTTGCTGAACGAATTGGTGCTGGGACTATCTGCTCGTTCCTCCTCCCCGCGGTGATCCTTCTCCCTCCAGCCTTGCAGTGACCTCTTGGCACAGCGTTAATGGAAGCAGTGCAAAGTCACACCTTCCCTTTCCTGGGCTGCAGGAGTGTCAGTAAGCTGCATTCATTGATGTGCCAGTATCCCTAGGTGCAAAAGGCTGTACCCTCACCACTGTTATTATCTTCAGGCCAGGGTGCCCAAAACAGAAAAGCAGTGGCTCTGTGGCAAGTGAACCCCATGCTTTTCAAAGAGGAGTCCGTCCTCTTTGCCTGGGAGCATAGATTTACCTCCTTGAATGCATCACGCTGGTTTCTTAAATGTAAAAAATAGTAATGCAAATCTTTAAAAAGCCAGTATAAGAGGCATGGCCAGAAGTGGTGAAAGCAAACCCCCTGGTAGCTCAGGGTTTGCTGGCTGGAGCAGATTTTTGCCCAGCAGAGTCCCTGCTGCAGAATGGCCATTAAGGGTCCTGCCCTCCTGCTCTCCATGGACCCAGCTGATGGCAACAAGGCTGCATTGGAAGAAGTGCAAGCCATCAATGACAGGAGCAAGAGAAATAAGGATTTCTGTGGATTTTGGTGGTCTAGCTTCCCTCTGTCTGTCCACTGCCCAGGTTTCCCCTTTGCTGGCTCCTTTCTCATCCTCTGGGAGAGCAGAAAATGCTCCTTGTGAGCCAGAGCCAGAAGGCATTGCACAACACTCCCCATGGAGAAGGAAAATACTTGTTTTGGCAAGTAAGCTAAGAGAAAGTGCAAACACATGCAATAAGCTACGTATCTACATTTCTTCTTACTGGTAAGTGCAGGTGTGACACAATCCCCGGGCTGAATAACACTCCCAGTAATGCACAGGAAGCTCCATCAGAAGCAGCAAAGTTACTCCAGATTTATGTCAATGTTCCCAGGAGTTTACTGTGTTTTTCAGTCATCTTTAAGAACAATCACTGCAATCTCACTGAGCTCATAAAAAGGGTGGAAAATATCTTTGAAGCTAAACACAGCACAGACATCAGTGTGATATTAAATGAGACTTTTCAGTAACCTCTCCAAAGATTTATATCCATTTATCAATGCCTTTTCTAAATTGCATACATAAAATCTTTACATGCAACATAACAAAAAGTCACGAACAGTATCAGTATTCAGATGGTATTAGTGACATTCAGCATGACAAACTGCGTAGGAAGCTGCTTGTCAAAGCCCTGTGATAGTGAAAATGGCTCTGCTCACAGCACCAAGATATTACTGCTCTCTCCTAAAGTCTGAAAGGCTGCTAAAAAAAATCTCTGATATATTTTGCAATTATGTTAGAGGCATCAACATACCATTAAAGTGTTCACTGTTTGGTATCCATTGCTCCACTGAGGATATGTGGGAGCAATCCGGCCTTTCCACATCACCCCACTTCCCCAAGAAACAAAACCACCTAAACTTGAGCAACTAAAACTGTCTGTTGTTTTATTTATTTGGGTTTTTTAACACAGTGCTAAACACAAAGTAGTGTTCAGCATCTTTGAAGAGAAATCTGAAGACACTGATAATAAATTACTGAGAATTACTACAAATGGCTGGTTTCCACACCTGGAAGCACACTCTGTCTAGGAGTTCAAACCTGAATCTGCACAGATTCTGTCCTGAATTAGCTGTAAAAAGGGAAATCCTGAATATTTCAGGATGATGTATGATAGAAACAACAGACCCCAAAAGATTTACCTCTTGTTTACTTTAGCACACTCAGAGATTAGAAAGCTCCTAGAAGCACAGGAACCAATAGAGTAGATTAGGAGGGGATTGAGGTGTTTGAGTTCTGTTGGTTTCGATGGGAGATTGATACCTCAGCATCTTTGTACATCAGGTCTAAGGTGCTACAGGATGTGCAGCTTGCCCAATAAATGCAGCAGATGCCCAGGATGGACATGCACCTGATCAGAGCTCTCCTCATGGTGCCTGGAGCAGTGAGGGGACATGGCCAGCAGTATTCAGCACATCTGTGTAGGAACTGCACTGGGTGTGTGCCTCACAAATGATACCTGAGGCGAGTTAGAGCCAAGCCTGAGCATAGTGTGGAGGGTGGCATGGTTTCCATGTGAACCTGAAGGCTCTCTCCATGGCAGAGTTAGTGCAGGAAAAACTGCAAATGCAGACATTACTCTGACTCAGGATTCAGGAGCATTAGTCAAAGTCACAGTGTGGAAGGTGCTTCTCCTGAGTCCCTCTGGGTCGTAAGCGGCACCGGGGCATTTTTACCATATTTATCCCGGGTTGTTGTTCAAGGTCTGTGAAACATATCCATTGAATCAGAGAGACAGAGGAGAAGAACAGGGGGAACAGCACTGTGTGCTCTGCCAACCTGCAGCTGTGACCTTCCTGTTTACTACATGTAGATGATTATTTTAATTTTTTTATCTTTATTTTTTTTAACATTTGTTAGAGGAATGAAGCAGCAAATCACCAACAATAACAGAAAAATCAATACCCGCCTCTGCTTCTTTTGTGAGATCTGGAACATGGCCTCAATCTGTCAGACTGAATTACAGAGAGTGTGGGTGTCAGCAAGGGCTCAAACAAATAGACCTGCCACGCTGCTCATTGATAAAAGGCTTAGGTCTGTACCAGTGTCACCAGTGCTGCTGCCTCCAAAAGGCACGGAGAGAACATGAACCTTTCAGACCAGAGGCGGGATACAGAGCCATGAGTGTGTTCACTTGCACTTTGCATGTAAGATTGCACTAATCTCCGGGATAAAAAGGGTAAACAAACAATTTGACAAATACAAGGCTCTGGGGCATTACCTTGGTAATGGATGTTAAATCAAATGGATGAATTTGAATGGAAGGTGATATATCAACACAGGAATGTCATCCCAAAATAGGCCATTGATCCACTAGCTGAGGATCCAGTCTTTGACAAAGGTCAATGCATCAGAGAGAGGAACAACCTCTTCCAAACTCATCATTTTCCCAGGCAACAGTAAAAGGCTGTATCAGTATATGGAGGAAAGCTTCCTCCTGTGACTACAGATGGTAATTAGTTTATACCCTGGAGCATGAAGATTAACATCCCTTATCACTTTTAATTTTGCCAGTGGATATTAAGCCACTGCAATGAGCTTTTGAATCTTTGAGTAATACACCATGAGATTTTCATCTTACTAAAAAGGAGCTGGTGGGGAAGTCCAGAATAGTGTTTGTATTGTCCCACTGCCCAAATAGACCAGACAGGACAGCTGCTTGTGCCAGTGGTGGAAGAAGGTGGTGTCCAGCAGAGCTGCCAGGAGCAGCATGAGGTAAATCAAAAGTTAGCACTGGAGATTTATAGGCATAGAAACAAGCTTACAAGAGGAGCTCAGAGTAACTTCACTGGTACATCTACCGAGAGTAAGACAACCTCTAATTTTCTTAATTAGAGGTGCTTGGCACCGTGTAGCACAGTGCAGATTCTCGAGTGATAAAGGTGGCACGGATGAGTTTGTCTGGCAAACTGCAACACACAGAGCGGCGCAGAGCTTGGGCTGCTTCTGGACAGAGTTGCCTGGCCACTGTGCCCTGGAAGACAGAGGCTCAACACTCTGCCTTCTCTGCCCCCCTTGGCCCAGGCAGTGCCAGCTCAGCATCCCCTGTGCCTGCTGTTCCTGACCCTCACGCTGTGCCTCAGCTCAGCAAGGCAATTCTGACTTGCCCTGGCCATCCTCCCCGCTGTGGGATAGACAGAGCTGCCCTTCCTGCTCCCGAGTCTACCTAGACATCTGAAGGTCTTTGTCTTGTTGGCTCTGCATCTCACCCTTCACTCCAGAGGAATGTCTTTCAAGCATCTTATTCTAAGCCTCCTTCTCTTAAATACATGGTTAATCCAGCCAGAAAACTGAAAGTTCCCACAAGGGCCTTGTGCAGACCAACTCCTCCTGTTTCATATTTTCTTTTAACTAAAATATTTCCTTGCTACTTTATTTCAAAATGAGCTTTGATGATATGAATGTCAGTAGATTCCACATTAAAAAAAGGACATGGAAAATATGATCTTGTTCTTCCCCTGCTCTGAGTAGGCAGCAGTTAATTTCACAGACTGGTTATAAACCATGCTTAAAGAGGAAAAGTCTTCCCTTTAATCTGTATCAGCCTTTGCAGCCTTTCTAATTTCATGAAATGTCTCCTCATTCTTGTCCTCTACTATGGGCAGAACAGGAAAATCCAAGGGGCTTTCATTGCATTGTTCATTATTTCATATGCCTTTGTCATTCTGTATCTATCTATGCAGCAATGAAATATTGTTAATAGGGGAGCAGAAGCCTTTTGTTGAGGACAGGAGCTGATTGCTGTGGACATGTAACAAATAATATATGTGGTTAAGACTGTAATTTGGAGCAAGGCTAGCACAGGAGAAAGCAGAGAGGAGCATACTGTTTCTCCTGATGAAAAGAGTCAATGCCATAAAAGAAGCAAAATAAAGACAAGCATCCAGGAAGGGGTGGGGGGGGTGAGGGGAATTCCTCTTTCTGAGACTGTGTTCACCTCTATACCAAATGCTCCCTTTTTTGCCTTTCTTGTTTCAATTCTCAGTGTAGCAGCAGTGCTGTGAGAAGGATTTGTCTTGCAGTATCCTAATTTTCAAGACCCTTATGGTAGCGTTCGCTCTTGCAAAGTGCAAAAGTCTTGGTGATTTCATTTATTCAACGGATCTAGACAAGCCTTTGAACTTCTGTGTGCCTGAACCGAACCTGAATTCACAGCCTTCATTACTGCCCTGATTCAGCTTCCCATGAAGTCAGCTGGAGTCTTTCCATTTAAGTTAGTGAGGCCACTTAGAAGATAACAAGCTTGCATAGGTTTGTACTAACCTGATTTTGGGTAGCTTCTTTAGAATTGTTTCTACACAGACCCAAAAGAGCAAATGACTAGCAATAGATATCTCAAATAACATGTGATAAAAGATCATGCAGTCTAAGAACGCTTGGATTTTCACAGAAATCTATGGTTAAAAGTCAAGCACCACATTGACAGAAATTTGAATCTATAGGGGTGACCCCAAGATCTCCAATCCTGGAGATCCTGGCCTGACTAGACCTGAGTTGGACGTGAGATCATACTATGTCCTGAAACACAACCTTCAATCAGGCATTATCTTTACTTTCTGTGGAGATAATAATCTATAGCAAACAAGGATCTGGCTGTTATTGTTAAGAAATAAACCTGGCTAGAAGTTGAAATTCCTGTTTGAAACCAGGATGTAGGGGAAAAAAAAATCAAAAACCTGTCTGCTGTGAAGTGTTGGGAAAACTCCTCTGCATAACCAGAGACCACACAGTGTCCATTATACCTGGGAGCCACAGCTTAATTTGCAGAGATGAAAGAAAGTGGGATTTGGAAGGTAGGACCCCCAGGCTGGTGGGCACAGCCTGGCAGGGGGGTTGTGGGCACCCAGCACACAAGGTGCTCGCCCTGTTTGTGCCATACACACTCCTGGTTCTCCTGGTTGCCATAATCAGCATGTTTCTGAAGAACGTTCTGGTTTCCATGAAGCAGTCATTGTTTTTCCCTGGTACAGCAGAGCTCCCCAGCTCTGTTTCTGAGGCCGCTGTGGAGCTGCTTTCAGGCGGTGAAGTTTCCTGCTCAGGTTATGTGAGATGCAGCCGGAGGTCTCTCGCAGGCACAGCTAATTCCTTGCTCGCGTTTGC
This sequence comes from Regulus satrapa, assembly GCA_013396955.1. Taxonomy (NCBI): domain Eukaryota; kingdom Metazoa; phylum Chordata; class Aves; order Passeriformes; family Regulidae; genus Regulus; species Regulus satrapa. The sequence continues at coordinate 958,941 of VWZN01009788.1, read as the reverse complement.
CAAAGCCTTATCAGCCATTCCAGTGTCAGCAGAAAGCCGAGCGAGTATTCAGCCTGTCATCTCCAAGATTCACCAAGGATCGGCTTTGGAAAAGGATTATGCTGAATGTTCTTTTCATCTCTATTTATGAATTTTCTTGGCTTGGCTTTGCGCTGCGCCAATCTTCCGCTTGCCCCAGGGGGGCTGTGAACTGCAGCAGCCTTCTTGCCAGCTATTCCCTGAATACCTGTGGTAACAGTTTCCAAGGGGCCGTGGCTCTTATTTGTTCCTCTAAAGGGAAGAGTATTGCAGCAGCACAGCTCGCTGCAAACTGGAGGGAATTGAAGGAGAGTGCAATTGCTGCAAATTGAAGAGTTAGGAAAATATGACTTAGCCTTGCCTGGAAAATAAGCCACAATACATAGCAGACCCTTTTAAATGAAGCATACAAATATGCAAATGCCAGTGCGGCTGCATGTCTTATGGAATTGTTTTGTGAGCACATTTCTCCTTGGCAAAAGCCTTACATGAGCCACATTCAGTCAGTTTTAGGAGAGCGCACAGTTTTGCAGAGTGATGGCAAGGCACAGTTATCCATATGTGTCCATAGCTGATTCCTTCTGTGTTGATGTAGGATCTCAGGAGCTCAGGAATGGCAAAAAAAAAAATCGTAATTCACCATGCACAGCACTCTGAATTAATTCACAACCCAACTATCTGTCTGTGCACCAAAAAAGGTGGGAAGCAGATAATCAGAAGTATCCTGTTCAGGAAAACTAGCCAAGTGACAGGAAACTTCCTGGATGTATGAGATATAACAGGATTATTTTACATAACAAAAGGGAACTGGAAAGAGTTGCTGTTCTTCGTCACCCACACAGGCTTTTGAAGTCAAGCAACTTAATGCTTGACTTAATGTGGTCTGTGGCTCCAAGAATAAATCTGTGGCACAGAGCTAGGCAGAGCTGTGGTTTTACTTGTGGTTCCACTTGATTTTAAAGAGGTCACTTCACTGGTTTCCTTCTCTACCTTTTGTAGTTTAAGCAGGAAACCTTCACAGACAGGACATCGTGCTGCTGACCGTGGGTGCTATTAAGTGACTCCTCAGGAGATGGGCAGGATATTACTCAGGGAAATCCCTCTATCTCAAGATGGACTGACAGGCAAAGCTGGACCCTGCGTGCTGGGCAGGAGTCACAGTGCCATATTATCCACAGGAGGGGACAAGTGGCCTGTGGAAAAGCCAGGTACTGCTCTCTCTGTGGCTCTTTGCTGGGCAGAGCTGCAAAGCGGTGGGAGTTTCCTGTGTTGGGCAAGTTTAGGACAGCAGTGTGTTTTCATTAACAGAGGGGGATTACCTGCAATGTCAACCTGGTGTGAAAATATGTAGTTCATGGAGCTATAAAGCCTTATGTACCCTTTGGTCCCCAGAAAAATAAAGCCACAAGCACACAAGTAATGACTCTTTTCTGGCAATTGATTGGTGCCTGGCTTTTCATGTGGTTCTGCCCTTCAGCTGTTGTGTCTTTGGTGGCACCATGCCAGCAGTTATGTTCCTGCAGAATAATCACATGCAGCAATGTGTTTTCTTTTGTTTGGTTTGGAGCCTTTTAATTGGTTGGTGTTTTTTTTGTGGTTTTGGGTTTTTTTTGGTTTTTTTTTTTTTTNATTCCTTGTCTTTTTATCTTTAGCTAGTCCAAAAGGCAACACTTGAATTGTGGAGTGTTAGACATTTTTTGTTTTGCTTTTTTTTTGTGTGTTTTTTTTTTTTTTTTTTTTTTTTTTTTTTTTTTGTTAGTTGATTGGTTTGTTTGGGCCTTTTCCCCCCACCACCCACTCTTCTACCTGTTATTTTAAAAGCAACAAATGGTTTTGCTCTGAGAGCGGCTTAACAAAATCCCAGCACCCAGCAACACACCATTTGGCAGGTGAAGCCCTGGCCACAGCAAAAGTGTAGGGAGAAATCCTCCAAGCAATCACAGATGTTTTGTTCTTCTCAGGGTGAGCAGAGGCTGGAGAAAACTGTGACTGATGGGTTCTACTGCCTAGCACGCAGGAACAGGGTCCAGGCAATGCCCTCCAGCACTGGCTGTGCTCTGCCACTGCTGTGATGCTTTTCTGATAGCAGATAATTGGGAGGAATGGAATCCAAACAGGGAGTGAAAGCACGCACCAAAACCTAAGGAATATATTTTAACATTAGTTTGTTCTCTCTGAGAGAAGCCTCTCTCAGGGGCTGAGTGGTTTGAGATGCTGTAGAGACAACCACTTCCTCAAGCTGACTCAGGCCTCCCCACCCAGCATGTGAAAACCGTGTTAGCTCTCCTTTAATACTCTTTGGAAAAGGCTTCCATTCATGTTGGTGGCAGTTTTTCTTGGATTTTTGTGTTTTGTTTTGTTGTGTTTTATTTTCCCGAGGCTCTGCAGGCACAAGCATGTTTCACAGCTGGTTTAGCAAGGATGTATCTAATTTAGAGGGCATTGAGGGTTCCCACAAGCTGTAGTGACACTGATCACACGGCCAAAGCAAAGCACTGTGGAGGGTCTCTCCTGAAATGTCTGCCCAGCACACTGATCCTGAAAGAGGGATGCAAAACACTGAGCAGCCTCAGAGCAGCTCTGAATGACAGCTCAGACCTGGACATGCTGGATTCTCTGCTCTCCACTTGAATGCGCTTTCTCCTGCCTCTGGGACCAAGCTTACCCAGCATTCCACCTTTAATTTTTCTTCAAAGCCTTTCCACAAGCCTGTCACTTTAACACTGGCTATTCCCTTCCTCAGTTCCCACTTTTCCTGGTGCCCAAGACACATTGCTATGTAACAGCTGGGGCCAGCACACAGCCTGTTGGTTCTCTGCTTCACACAGTCCTGTTGAGTTTAACCGTACCCTGCACTGCCCAGGCTGACTTGTGGAGGGAAGGGACAAGGGAAGCTCCCCTTGGGATGTGCAGCCCAAAGTGCACCCAGCAAAATGAGCATCCAGCGTGCCTTCTTCAGAGCCTGGCAGAACTGGCCTTAGCTGCGAGGCTGTGAAATGTAAGTGGGGGACATACCATTGATGCATTCGATCAACAAATACAAACAAAACGCCAAGTGCACAAGTGGCTTTGAGACGAGGCAGTGGCAGGGCTGTGCAATGACTCTGAGCACAGCCCAGGCTCTGACCCTGCTTTGGTAAATTCCCAAATCCTCCAAATGGAAGCAGCTCTTGGGCAGGGACAAGACATACACAGTAATGCAGTTTAATGTTTTCTTTGTTCTTTTGCAAGAAGGATGTGGTTCCTTGTGCCAGTTTTGGTAGAGCTCAGTTAAGCCTTGGGGAGGTCAGGAGGAGATGAGGACTTCCCACCTGATTAATCTCTCAGTTGTGGTGCTTAGTGCTTTTTTGTCTTTAGAGAATTGAAGTGTAGAATGGGTCACATGTGGTTTTCATGTTGAACCAAAGCTTCCACATGGTTCTATTTTTAATCCTGAGCAATGATATCCCAGCAGTGACAGCAGGACAGCCCCACAGGTCTTCCCATGGTCACGTGAGAGGACGTGTGGTGCTTCAAAGCAGATGAGGAACATGTGATATGAAAGGGCCTTTGTAGCCCAGAGTCACACTACAATAACTCTGTGCTCAACAACAGGTTGTGGTTTGAAGAAATATTGCTTCTGTCAGCCTTGCATAATGGAAACAGTAATCAGCCTCCATTAGGTCAGAATGCATTGTCAATCCACAGTGAAGCAGAAAGGACTACATCTCGGAAAACCTTTTCATTAAGCAAAGAAAATTGATACCAGTGCTTGGCTCAGCCTAACACTTTGTTCGTGAGGCCAAGTGTGGATAATGGCTGGGTTTGTTTTCCTTTCATTCGTTTCTCTATGCACAGTTATTTTGATTAGGAAACATCCACCTTTCATTCTAGATGAACAATTCTAAAAACTTTCTCCCAACATTTATTATCTTGTGTACACAATCAATGTTTGTGTAAAGAACAGCGTAACAACATAGTTCAGGAAAAAATATTTTGGCTTGCGGTTGAAGTCACATAGTCTCATTATAGTTGAAAAACCTTTTTTTTTTTTTTTTTTTCCCTGCATGATAACTACAGTATCATTTTTTTTTCTTTGTGGATTTTGTCAAAATAGCTAAGGGTCATGTCATGGAGAATATTGTGCCTCTTAGTAGCTCACAACTACATATGTGCATTAATAATAGAGTACTGGCTACACAGGGGCCTGCATGGTTAACTATGCAGCCAGTGTATGAAAGGTCTAAGGTTTAAAGGGTACACGCAGGATGTAAAAAAAAAAAAAAAAAAAACTCCAAAAAACAAACCAGGATGATAAAATACCTTTGTAGAGAGTAGCAATGTAAATGATGCTAAGCCTGATTGGTTAACCAGAAATCATTGCTGTGTATCAGCCTTGCAAATACCACTATCCCCTTACCAGGATGAGCTGATGATGATAATGAAAAAGAGTAAATGGATGGGTGGGCTTTTGCATAACACTGCCAGATCTAATTCTAGAAGTGGTGAATCACTGCTACTCCTATTGCTGGAGGATTTTCTCTCTCAAATTTTTTCCCTGCTACCGTTAAGCTTCTCTTTGTAGAAAGGAGAATCCTTTCAAGCCTTCTTTCTCACCCTTCTAATTCCATGTTTTTTTCCTGCTTGCCTCAAACCCCCTTTGCTTATGAGGATGTAATTAGGAGTAGCTCTTTCCCTCACATTTATATTATCAATATACCTTTTTGGTTAAAGAAAAAAAAAACAAAAACAAATTAAAAACAAATTTCTTTCAGGAGATAGAGAAAGCACTTTGCTCTGCTCTGTTGTAGGTGGCTTTGGGAAACCTTGATATTGTGGGTAATGAAACATAAAACAAGAGGTCAAGGGCTGGGAATTGCCACGCTGTGTGCTATTTGCAATATCACTTCTTCCTCTTCCCCTGTATAATTCATGAAGGATTGTGGTGAGGGGAGTTTGTTGCTGGGGTGTCCCCTAGGGTCTGTGCACTTTTTGAGTAACAGCACAATTTGCTGAGGGCCTGGGCTCAGCTGGGGGTCACAGACAGGAGGCAGAGCTGGCTGTGGCATGGGGCTGCCTCCTGGGCTGTGGTCGGCTCGTCTTGGCTCCTTGATGGCATTTACTCACTGCAGTGGGGGCCACACAGCCCCATCTGTTCTCCCACACCTGCAGGACTGTCTTGTTTGCCAGAATTGACCAGGGGCTGAAATGTCCTGCAGTCCCTTCTTGTGGGTATCCTTTGATCTTGGGCCCATAGATAGGCATGGTCCCACATTGCTCTCCCCTGCATCAGGCTGAATCCCATGGTTATGAATATGGAGAATGAAAATGAGCATAGGGAGTATGCACAGGAAGGATTTGTACTGATATAAAGTACAACGTGATAAATCATCACCCTAAAATTCTTTGTAGCCAAAGTCAAACTTCTCAGTACATAAAACCTCTGGAATCCTGTTTTTTTTTTTCCTTTTTTCTTGCATTGCCTCCCCCATTGTTTGCTACTCTTACTGCTTGCCTGTCTCTAGATATAAATGGCTCTTTCCTCTGCAGTAACTGAACATCATGAATAAAATGAGACTGTAAATTCCTGTAGGGGACATCTAGCCCACAGCCAAGTGCTGCATAAATAATGATGCATCTAGAAAGAGGAGGCTAGAGAAAGATGAAGTTATAGTGGTTTCTTCTGTAGTATGTACAACTGATACTGGGTCGGCTGGCGAAAACCTGATTAACAAGTCTCTGATCACAGAGCTCTAGAACAATTCCTCCCCAGACTAGACTTTCTTCTCTCCCTGTGCATATATCTCTTAGCATTTTTGGACCACAGTCATACATTAGGCTGTCAGCTTTATGTTTCCTTTCTACTATCACTCATAAATTATGCTTAGTCATAAAATTGCAGCTAAGGAAAAAATTAGTGCATCTGCCATTGTTAGGAAGCCTCCACGTCATCATCTATGCTCAGAGTTTTCTTTGATTCCTCATTTGTGACCTAGCACAAATGTGAGGAAAGATTTTTCTTGCAGAGAAGATTTTCATCCTTATCTGATGTATTCATTTAAAGGAACAAGTTAATTTATACTCCACGTTATTCCCTTTTTTACCTACTTACAGCATGACTCTGTCAGGGATACAGCAGTTTTGAGTAAGGGGCTTTTCAATGGATTTGACCCTGAGCTGATATGTGGAAAATGAAGTAATCCCATGAATTCTAGTGTGAAGGTGAGGACTGCAGTAATGTGAAGGTTAGCACAGACATGGAAGTGTGCAACAGAGCTGTGGTAGGGGATGTCTCTTTGAGGCTGAGAGTGTCACAAGGAAAATGAAATGTAAGACTCTTGTCCCAAAAGAAGTAATCCAAAATAAGTATTGTGGGGGTTGCTCTGGCTTTAATTTTATTTTGGGGCTTGCTTTAAAACTTGCATCTTTTAATGGCATTGAGTTCCTACTCAAGTTCCCGGAAAAAAATTCTGTGTGAATTTTTTAAACTTTCCCTACTTAAATTATTTTTTAACTAGGGCAGAATATCTTTGGTTTAACTTTGATTGAAATGCTAGATAGAAGAAAAATGTCAAAAAGCCCCTCAATAATATCATTAGTCCAAATCAATATTTTAATTATGATTTTTCTCATCTGAAAACGTTTGTCTCAAAAGCTCATTTCAGTTGTTATTTAAGCAAAAACTAATGTGGAAAGTTTAAAAATATTGAAGCTTTATTCCTCTGCTGAGTCAAGTTTTACTTTCTCTTTTGGAATTAAAATGAACTCCCAAGTTTATGGAGTTTTCAGCAAGTGATGGAATTCTACCACCTTTCCGGAGATCCTCCCATAGGAAATGTACTCTTACACTGGACAACCTTGCTGATGAAGTTGGTATAAAAGGAGTGCTTAATTATGGCTGAAGAGTGGTAAGGCCTTAAGGAGAGTCTACACTGCACCATCTACATGGTGTGGCAGCAAAAAAATTTGCTACTCTGAAGGATAGTCCAGACCTCCTCAGTAAGATCTGGCCTAAAACAGAAGACCTTGCTCCTAAAACAAAACCTGGGCTTTTCCCATTGCCATTGTCTTGTTCTTTCACCTCACCTTGAAGCTGACTCTGCTGAAGGAGGTGCCATGGTCTCTCCTCACTCAGGAGAGTGTTGGAAAGAGAGAGACTTTAGAGAGGCTGTAGAGTGAAAATGTAATTTTCCTTAGGTCTGGGAAAAGCAGCTTTCATGGCTGATGTGCAAGCTCCAAAACTGAGCTGNAAAAAAAAAAAAAAGGGATGGATGTAAAACTGTAGAAAATGTGATATTTTCTGACTACCTCATGCTTGGAGAATGCTACTTTTCTTTTGTGTTTTGGCCATTATATCATCAAAACCTGGCACTTTTTCCTCTGCCTGCAGGGACTGCCAGTACAGTAAGCCTGCACCTGGAGGCCTGAACCTTGCCTTAACTATTTAATGTTGTGCAATGATTAGGCCATGTCTCCAGGCCCATTTGCTCCATCAGATTAACACATCGGGCAAGAACACATACTTAGGGAGAAGTATATCCTGACAGATATAATCAAACACCATTTAAATCAAGGGAGACGATGGTGACATTAATCTGCCCTGGTATTACAGCCCATTTAAATGAGTAGGAGGAGGGAGGTGGTACAAGTGAGGATAGATGGTGTGTTTAAGTAGAGAAATGAAATCTCTAGAATGACTTCAGTGGAGATAGTTTTGATTGAAGTCAAGTAGTAAAATGAGCAAGTGAAAGAGATAAATTTCTTTAAGCTGGAGACACTTCAGGTTAACAAAGGTGTGGGAGTACCAGGGGTCTGTAGCCTGCTCAGACCCACAGAGATCTATGCTCTTGATACAGATAAATTAACAAACTAGAACAAAATGGCTCAGTTTCCTTGTGGGAGCCTAAAAATTGCTTTGTACATTTTACAAATCATTCAGCGTGAGCTTGAGTTAGTAGATTAAGGCCAACCAGATTATAAATAAGAGGATTTTTTTGAGACTAGAGGCCAGTTTAAATTGCCAGCTGTGAAAGAAGGGAAAAAGGATAAAGGACGTTCATGGAGAGCTGTGACAAACAATGCCAACATTTCCTGAAATGATGCCATTTTCTATCCTTTTTTCACATATCTGACATGCAGCTCTGAGTCGATAACTGCTTTCTCAAGAAGCTTGAGGTGGTGGGTGCCCTCCTGCCAGGGCTCTGCCAAGCAGAGCCCAGGTAGATCAGGCTGTTAAGAGCCACATGAAAGCCACATGAAGCATGGGTAGCTCTTCAGAGTAGCATAGGAAGCTATTCATGCTTTGCTCTAACTAAATGCCACTATAAATTACACAAAAAGAGATTAGGATTGAAAGGTACTTGCTGTGCTGTTCTGGAATGACTAATTAGCTGATGCAAATCCAATCCAAAGTGCTGTTAAGGAAATCAGACCTAGGAGGTAGGTATGAGTATTGTGTAACTCTCACCAGGAAGAACACTAAGACTAGACTGAGCTTGCTACATACAAACACTAAATTTTTTAATCATAGCAAGACATAAATAATCCTGAGATTACAGCCTTTCTATTAAAATCTTACATTTTCAAACTCAATCAAGAATGTATCCTGAAGATAAAACTACAAATCACTATTATGCCTCAAAATAGTTCATTGGATGAGCAGAATCAGCCAAGAAAAATAATTTTTAATAAAGCACCTTACAAATACAGATTTTTTTTTTTAATCCAAAACCTTTTTTTTCTATAAAGATTATTTTAGCTACCATCTTCTTTGACCTCAGTAAAGTTGGTTCATGAAGTTTATAGAGCTGAGGGCAGAAGATTCATGAGAAGCAGGCGAGGCACATGCCCTGTCACATACCTCCAGCCCTGTTCAACAGGATTCCTTAAAGCTGGACGTCCATGGGCCTTTCCTTTGTACCTGTCTCTTCTGTTTCTCTTTTTTCTGTTTTAGGACAGGCTCACTCTTAGAAGAAAAATGTACCTCAGTAGGTTTATTCTCTTTATTAGGAGTTTTTCTCTCTAACATTTTCACTTATATGTGCACTACACTTTTTTTTATAACACAATGACTGTCTTGTCATGCTGAATAAGTTTGCCTACTCTTCATCTTCCATTTGGGAATATGAGCTAAACCTCACAACAAAGGACATGATAAAAGACAGGCATAGCACTTTCACTAGGAGGACAGGGAGCTTTTGAAGCACAGTCCTGAAGTCAGCAAACAAAAACTAGGCAGCAAAGTGTGCTGCCTGTTACAATGTGCTTCAGAGATGAGACTAAACCCAAGTGAAATATTATGCTTTTTAGTCACAGGTCCTGCTCCCAAGTGATGAAAGGGATCTGATGACTTTTTCCTGAGTCAGAGCTTTCATTGCCCCTGAGAAAGGGATGCACTGGTTATATAAATGACAATTAATTGAAGTACCCCAGAGCCTGGGAAACTCCAGAGCAGAGACACACAAGCCTTTGTAGGTGGCACATAGAAGCTATCAATCAGGAAAACTGTAACTTTTTTTTCTTTTTTTTTTTTTTCCCCTAAGATGCAATTGTTCCTGCTAATATATTTATTTCTGAAATCCTACATCCAGCCCCCAGAGGCTCAAAGATGATGTGAAATATCATTACAAAACCAAACTCTCACATTTGAAATGCACTGAATATAATGAGGAAACCCTCATCAAACTAGAGCAGCCACTCTTGCTATTTTGCCTGAAACTGTCTCTGTATCCCAGATGAGAGCTCTTCCCCACGCTCATCTTCTAAAGATGTAAGACCTACTTTAGAGAATGACATTTCCGAGTAAGGAGGGCAGAGCTATGAAAAGCCCTCGGGATATTGGACTGGCTTCAGATTCCTCTCTACTGAGTTTGTTCAACTGTGCTCTATCTACAGTCTATACGATTAATTAATGTGTGATAGATTAGGAACTCCCAAATAGGAAATCATGTTTTTGCCACAGGCTGTAGCAGAAGTGCACGGGGTCCTATTCTGACATTGCTTTTGCTGATAAATCCTGGGAGGAACTCTGCTGAGTCTATCAGGAAAAGTCATCACAAGGAAGATCTGATAGGGCACAGAAGGCGAGCAAAGCCACCCATCATCCCCAGATCTGAGTCAGCCACTGCCAGAGAACAGACACACAAAGGCTCTCCTTGGTCTCAGTCCTTTTGTTTAATGGGATGAAAAACCATAAGCATTCAGGGAACAGCACAGCTAAAAAGGCTCCAGGGGGATATTCCAGCAGCCTTCCAGTATCTGGAGGGGGCTTGCAGGAACACTGGAAATGGGGTTTTCATCAGGGCATGAAGTGATAGGACAGGGGGGAATAGTTTAACTTGAAGGATTGTAGAATTAGGTTAGATATGAGACGAAATTCTTTACTGTGAGGGTGGTGAGGCGCTGGACCCAGTTGCTGTGATTGTCCTGTCCTTGGAATTATTTAAGGCCAGGTTGGGCTCTGAGCAATCTGGTCTAATGGAAGGTGTTCCTGCCCACAGAAGAAGAGTTGGAACTGACTGACCTTTAAGATCCCTTCCAACCCAAACCATTCTGATTCTAAAGAGCAGTGAAGCAGTTGCACGTAAATATTAGTATTTAATTTAAAATCTTAGGAAAATTATTTCCAATGATAATTGCAAGTCCACCCACTATTATTATCCCATAAAGAGAAAGGAACTGTGAGTAGGCAATCCTTCAAGACATAAGTGCTATACTTAGCTCAGTTGCTTCTAACAAAATAGACTGATCTGTACCAAATCTGGACACTGGAATCAAGCACAGTATGTTTTTTCTGGAGAGGGTTTCAATAAAAGGTCAAACTGCATCAGTATTGTGGCTGTGGTCTGCCACACAATCACCCTGTAATTTTGTCTTCCTCAGTGAAATCCCAAAGCATTTGAATTTAGACACACCCAATCTTGAAATTTTATCTCTTCCAGAGGGTGGAAAATAATTTATTTCAGTGGGGTACCAAAACATATGCGTGGCTTTGTTATATTTGTCTTGTATCAGCTTATGACACTCAGAATTCTTAGGAGTTCTCTCTCAGCAAAACCCCCATGCACTTGTAGGTCATTTTTTCCCCTCTATCTAGGTCTCACCTTGTTAATCAGTGTATTACAATGCTTTTAGCTCTCTGCAATAACATTCTGAGTTCAGTGACTTGAGTTGATATTTTGCCCAGAGACCACCCAGCTGTGTTTGGGTATCACCTTCCGCACAGGCACAGCAGTTCGGGCTTATGGGATCTGACATGACTGTGTTTCACTTTGCTTGGATCATGTGTTCTCCTCCATTTACTTTTGTCACTATTTATCATTTTCTGAAATCAGCTGCACAGAATCTCTTTCTCCATCCTCTACCTTAACATGAAAGGACTCTTTGCTGAATACATATATTTAAGGTTTGCTTTCCATAAATGTTTCTCAGAATTTGGCAACATGTGCAGGCGAAAAACAATTATGTCAACAAACCTGTTTTGAGAATAGCTGTAGAAATTTGCATTCTGTCCCAGTTTCTGACACAGACTTCCCTTCTAAGGATGGAAAATTGCTCAGTTCTTATCTGTCTCAATTCTCCAGCTCTAAGGTGGGAATAACAACATTTCCTTTCCCCAGTGCTTTCTCTGTATATTTAGATTAGAAGCACAAAAGGGACAACGGCTGCTTGATTATTTTCTACACTAACTGCTGACACACAGAATTGCTTCTCTTGCTTAACATACATAAAAATAATGCTTTCAAATACAAAGGAAAATTAGTTTAAAATTTGAACTGATTTGCAGTATTATCCAAAGTCTAATTAGTTACAAATGAGGGGACTTCTTCCTTCATGTGTTTATATCATTGTGCTGCTTTGCCATGTTGTGTTAACCCTGGTGCTAAATCCCTGTGTTTTCCACACATATTCTCCAAGGGGTTTTTCTAGGCTGCTCCTGATATGGTGTAGCCCTCAAGCTTTCAAGATCTTTCTGATTTTCCAACGAATTTTTTTTTTTTTTTTTTTTTTTTTTTTTTTTTTTTTTTTTTTTTTTTTTTTTTCAAAAAAGGGGTTTTTTTTTTTTTTNTTTGTAGCTATCCAGAAAGAGGGTTTTGCTGTAACTTTCATTTATAGTTGCAGACTAGGCCATAAGGTTGTCTGTCATTCCTTGAGACTATTTCCATACTGTGTCCAGATTCCTGTTTTACTTTGATATTTTTGCATACTTAATAGTAAGAGCAGCTGATTAGGAGGCCACATTTCTTCCTCGCAGCAAAAATAAAATCAAAAAATCATCACCATCTGAACATTTTTTTAGTTTCTACCTTCCAAAAAGGTGTTGTTTATCTGAAGGGGAATGTTTTCCGGTTTAAACACAAGGCTCAGATGAGTACTAAATTCTCCTCTTGTTTTGAAAGTGTGACTAGTGGCCATTTAACCTCCCTTGCTCCTGTTAACTGTCTGCAGTATATCTAATTTGCTGGGTTTCTAAGATGCTTTGTTTTTAACAAGCTTTGAGGCACAGGTTAAGCGATGTCTTTATAGCACATCTGACTACAATCTGCCAAGCTAAAATTTGTAGCTCAGTTGTCTCTTTTCATATCCTAAGCAATTCACCATTTTTATGATTTTACCACTACCCTGACCCTGAGGGGGAAAGAACTTCTTTAGATCACCTTGCAGTGAGAAAGCTTTGTACCTGGCAAGGGACTTTTCCTGCTAATTTCCAGAGCTGTTAATTCTGTTGTCAGGTTTGACAGTGGAGGGACAGTGTCTGCCAATGTCCATTTCCTACCAATGGAGTGAAGAGGTAAGAGCAGCTCTGTAAAAGGATGAAAAAGAATTTCAAATGCATTTCTGATTTTCTTAGTACAATATTGCAAGATTTTGGCAATAGGCTGTTTCCAAGGAGGGATCAGCTTCTGACCTGAGTGTGGTGAGGGGCTTGCTGCTGGTTTGACAGGTTATTTACTGGGGTAAATCTCCAGAAACACTGCACAGTAACTTGGGACGATAGGATGGAAAGAACCCAGCAACTCCTTGCAAACAAGAGTAACCATGTGGTTATCTTGTGGCAATACTGCTGCTTTATCTCCTCGTAAGTTGACAATTTTAGCCAGAGCTGCAAGCAGTGAATTAAATCTAGGTCTTATTAAAGACCTGTGTATTAAATTCTAGGCTGGACTGAAATACCTTTGGCCCTGCACATAGCTTAGCAGAGATGTGAGTGTCCGTCTCTGTGTCCACACTGAGGCATTTCCTGCTAGGAACCAGCAGCACAAACAAGGTCATTTCTTCTTGCTATGGTCTCTGTTGTCATCCTCTCTAAGCCCCTTGCCTTTTCATGATTTCCAAATCCAGTATCAGCACCTTGCTTTGCATCTGATGCCCACAAAAATGTAAGAGTGCAGTTGGATTAAGGAATAAGCACCACTGCTCCTCTGTGTGCCACAAGCATTGATCTGTTAAAGGAAAGGGAATTGCTCTCCTAGCTCAATGCTCTGGGGGGTTGGAAGATGTTCATAAGCACAGGTTTCCAGGAGACAGCACTGTAGGTCTTGTCACTGGAGAGTTTTAGGAATGCTCAACAGCGTCTTTGCTCTTCTTTTGTAAGAAAATAGAAAAACGCAAACATATAATACACACACATATGTTCCATACAAGGGGTCTGTGCTGGGAATCTCTGAATTTTTGATGGCCAAAATCTGGCACAGCTTTGGATGTACTTGGCAAACTCCAAGGATATCCACTGGTTTCCTGTTTCCTAGTTCTGCAAGAAGTTAGTTACTCCCTTATGTTTTAAACACCTGGTAACTTACAAATGTGGCTGCTGCCATTCAGTTCCCAGATCAACACAGGTGTCCATCAAAGCTTTACTGATTGTGTTTACTTTTTTTTTTTTAACAAATAATTTCTTTCACTATCCCTTAAACACATAAATCTTTGAAGTTAAAAGTCTTCTCAAGTGTAGCTAGTGAACCTGCTTCAATCCCGGAGCTGATCTAGCTATTGATCATCAAAAAGCCTCTGAGAAGCTTAATTTAACCTTCCTAAAGAATCTGGACATCTTCAAGTACTTTAAAGTTTATTAAGTGTTTATTTGTTTTTTACATGCAGAAAAAGAGATTATATATATTTTACAGAAGCCTGCAGCTCTTTGTACTGATCTGGGAGGTTTAAAACATTTCATTAGAGTCTGGTTCCACTTCTGTGGAGCAGATGTTCTGTCCACAAATTATTTTTTACAGATAACTTGTTCCCTGAATTTACTCGCCTCAGCTTTCAGCAGGCAGCGCACTGTTAATGGAGCAGAGAAATGCAAACAAGAGCATCCTGAAAACTTAGTCATTATGGCTAGACCCTGGATTCTCCACTCCTCTGCTAGCAACTGGAGATTCCTGTCCACATGAGACAAGTATTTATGGGGAAAATATTCCACTTGTGTTTAATTATTTTTATTTGCATATGGCTGGATGGAGTAATTATGGAAAAATGTGGTCTCTGAACATCAAAATAGGAATTTAGCATGAAAATGTTTACTTTTCCTCATGAAAATGCCTAAAGAAAGTTTTTTTCTTTTTCTTTTTTCTTCCATATTGTTTTGTATCCTCAGCTAACCCCTGCCCGGAGGGGTCTATATGTCCATTGCCAGCCATGACAGCTTCTCTGATTCTCTGTTCCATACCTCACTTTCAGTATCTTGCCTAATTCTAGGAGATATTTCTCTGAGGAGAAAGTCCTGAGGGGAATGTCTCTTGCTCTTCAAAACAAAAACTCCTCTGAGGCTTGAAAGAGCTACAATAACTGAAAATAGTACTATTGTGTGGACACCCTCAAACCTTGAAAGTGTTCTTTCCATTTTTGAAGGAAAAGATGATGAAAAGCTTGATATTTCCCCCCCAGTGATATTCCACTTTGAAGATGTATTTTTCTGAATATTGATTGAAAGGCAGAGCACAAGATCTCAAAATCAAGCTACTCTGAACAGCAAAGCTCCCCTGTGAACCACTTGGAGCTGAACCCATGGTGTTTTTCTTAATCTTGCCTCAGAGGATGAGGAGAGCAGGGGAGCCTGTTACACTGCTCCTGCTGCCTCTGGGCATAACCATGTTTTGCCTTAGCTGTCAGCTTATCTTTGTGGAACAGAGATGCTGCAGATTTTTCTTTTTTCAAATTAAGGTCGTTCATATATAGAAGTCTTCTATCTCCCTACTGATAACTGAGAAAACAAAGCCTGATGATTATTGTCTCCCCCAGTGCAGACTTTTGTGGGTTTGACCCACTTGGCATATTCTTGGCATCACAGCCCTTGTGTTCTACAGAGGCTGTTTTGAGAATGAGCTAATGGCACAAACGGGGGATTTGTGGAGTTGCACAACTGCGTGGAACGAGAGCTTTAGGAACAGGGAGCAGAGCTCTGCGGCCTCCTGCTTGAAATGTAGATCACAGCAGGGCTGGACCTATTTAAAAATCACCAGAGGTCTTGCTAGTTAACTTCCCTTTCATGTAATAGAAGAAAAGGTTGAATGAGTCATGTGAAGCCAGCCATGAGATTAATATAGACAAAGATGTCATATCCTCACGCATGCAGCTGTGAATGGCGTTTCTACTTTGCCATCTGCAGATTAAATGGACATAGTGTCTGAGTGGCTGCTGCAGGGCTTGGTGTAACTCAGTTATCATCAGGCAGATTTCCTGTTGCCTAATACCCACACACAATGGTTGTTTAGCATCAGACTTTGGTTTCTGGAGTCGTTTCAAAACCTGACAGCCACAGTGTGCAGCTTTATAACAACACCACCGTTAACTAATTGCACTCACTCACAGAATTATGAAACCCGAGAGGATAATTTGGTGCATCATGAGTACATCTTTGTGAATTTTTCATATGGTTATTTTCCTGTAGATCTGTTTGCTCTAATTTCTTTCCTCCTGTTAATTTGGGGCTTTCTTTTTCAACAATTAGAAAAACAACATTCTGTTTAATTACTATATTTACAGAAACAGCTTTTTTTCTCCATATTCCAAGTTGTAACAAGTTTTATGTCAATTAACCTCTGTATGTGCAAAGACACGTCTGTATTGACCCTTAAGTGTTATTCATTCCATTTTCAAATCAGGCAGTTGAATGTGAGCACTCAATTTATAAAAAGCATTTAAGGAGGTAATATGTTAAGCGTGCACTTAATCTTGACAGGATGATACTGTACCTCTCTCAAATCATTCTGGTTCAGGGCTGATATCACTGAGCAAGTCTATCTCTATCTAGAATCTTCATCAAAACTTGTTTGTGAGTTCATTCCAAAAGGCCACAGCCGAGACAAAATCTGTGCTCTTCATACTGAAATCTTTGATGCAGTCACGTAATTCCCATTTACTTCAGTGAGTCACCCATGTGCACAGAGATGAGAATTCTCCCTTGTTAGGCCTTTAAAGATTTCCATGGGAGTTTGCTTCCTTGAATATTTTATCTTCAGCTTTGTTATGGTAAGATGATTTTTCTGACATTTCACTGATCACAAAGCAGCTGGCCCCATAAAAAATAATGCACACACACAAAGAAAGAAATGACTGGCTGTCTGGGGGAAAATGTTAGTTCTGTGTCTGAGCTGCAACAGATTGTCATCATTAAAACAAAGCTCCAGCAAATGCTGGAATGATGGCCATGAAAGAGTGGGAGCATTTTCTCTGACTGTAAGACAACAGAAAGGTTGTTCTTTAATTAAGTCATTGTTCATTTTGAGCATATCACCTAGCTCTGATATTCTTAAAAATTCTAAAATATCAGTGTTAAATACAAGGAAGATAACACGTAGAAATACACAAGGTGCACTTGGTCTAAGAGTGCAAATCACACCATCCCTTGCTGTTCAAACCTGCCAAGACTGGAGAGCCATGAAAGAAAAATTAAAAAAAACAAAACAAAAAAAAAAAACCCACCCAAAAAATTCTTGTCCATGTCGGAGGGCTCTTTCACAAAGGAGAGTTGAAATACAAATTTAAAGTGTAATGTAACCAACCCCAGACACAATTGTTGCTAAGCTCTCTCTTCCATGTCTGTGGTATATTTTTAGCAGAAGATGTTCCCTAGTCTGATTCTCTACAGCAGCCCTTTGCCAGTTCCTTCTAGGATCTCTGCTTCGAAGATAACAGACAGATGAGCGATGTTGGGGTCTCTAGTTATGTGATTGAAAGAGACACAGGAAGAGTCTGGACTCCTTGTTGTACCAGCTCCATCCCCAGAGGAAAAGAGGGAGCTCTACCACTCCCAAAGAGTTTTTCTGTCATAGAAAAAGTCAGGCAAAAGAAATGGCCCATGAAGGACAGAAAAACCCCAGGCAGTAGTGTTATGTGAGGAACCAGTTCATTCCCTCCCCCTCCACCAAGTTTTTTATTAAATGCTTTTTATTCTGGATTTTCCATTTGTTTTCTATTTCTATTGAATTTCTTGAATTGTTGCTTATCTATATTGCATGAGTCGTCATGCTGTTAAAGACCCTTATTAAGGAAAATGGATAATCTTGTGGAAGTTACTTATAGTGTCTCTATTCCCCACTTTTATTGTTGTTTCCTCCCTGGTTATTGGAAATTAAAGGCCAGAAGATGAGTTTGGCATGGAATATTCATGGGAATTTTTTTTGAGGTTTTCCCTTAAAAGCTTTTTAATCAGAAGCTGTATCTAAAACTCAAATGACTTCTACGTTTTCA
The DNA here is from genome assembly GCA_013396955.1 of Regulus satrapa. Classification (NCBI taxonomy): domain Eukaryota; kingdom Metazoa; phylum Chordata; class Aves; order Passeriformes; family Regulidae; genus Regulus; species Regulus satrapa. Next base: position 941,256 of record VWZN01009788.1, on the reverse strand, counting down.
AAAGGAATAGGTCAGCACACTGAGTTTATATCAAATGTTACATTTTCAGAAACAAAGAATTGTAACTTCAAGTTCAATAAAAATGTTCTTAGGCAGACAGCATCCTGGCCACTGGCCCAGGCAGCTGTATTGTTTCTCCCAGGGCTGGGTTTCTGGGCAGTCAGAAGTGATGCAGAATCTGGAAACCAAGACTTCAGAGCAGAACAATGATGGAAATGAACTCACACTCGTATGGGGATGATTTCCTTGGCCACTTTTCAGCAGCTTTCCTGTATTTGCTTTCACTCTCCTCCTTCTTAATTAGCTTCTCTTTCCTTGTTGTTCTCCTTGTCTCTCAGCTCACTTCCCCGTCCTCTCCTCTCCTCGTTGCCTTTGCTGTTCTCATGTCTTTGTCTTTGCAGTGATGCACTGACATGTCCTAACACCAGCAAAACTTTGTCAGGGCACATCTCCTGCAGAAAGCCAAGACATGTTTCAAGGCAGACTCAAAGAGTTTCTTCTCACAGCCAAAAGAACCGAGTCCCCCTCCCAAAACCTGCTCCCTTGTTTATGGCGCTGTTGCTTAGCTGGTGCCTTACAAAGCCAGTATGAATTTTAATTTACAATGGTTCATTAAGAGGGATCTTTCAGGTCTTGGCATGGTCTCGTGGCCTCTCAGAGCCACACCCTCTCTCTGTGGCTATCTCTCAAAAGGGGTCTTTGTTTTAATTTCACTTCTTGTTGGCTACTCTCTGCCTTATCAGCCAAGGAGAAAAAAAATGTGATGTATGTGTGTGATCAAATATTTAAACTTCTAATACCAGCATCTCACAAGATACATAAACTATAATTTATTTCTGTTTACGGCACTTCTGCTGGAAGTATCCCGCTGATCTACCTAATGTATGTAAGAAAATGCAGACACGCCAAGGTTTGTTTTATTATGACTATCAATCTTCACAACAATATTGTGAAGCAATAAGGAATGGACTTTTCTGGGAACTAGATCTCCTATTTATTAAAGAAAATGGTTCTTGTTATCTGTCAGTGCCCTGTATGCAGCCCCGGGTGACATTTTTGAAGAAGCCCATTTGAGTCATGTAGCTTTAGGTGTAGGATTTTGTCACTTTTTGTATACACAGGTGTCCTGGAATGAGACATCCCGTGGCTGTTGCCCTCATGGGAGCCACAGGACCGAGAAGACCTGGACAAACTGCCTGGAGCCAGTGGAGGAGAAACACTGCCCACACAATCCTTTCCTCAGGTCTGATGCTCAAGGGAACAGGTATCAGAGATGAGCCTGGGGACTAAATTTCACTATTTCCAGAGGGAACAAAAGCAGGGTGACTGAGGTCTGTCGTCTTCATGACAATCAACCCCCACATCCCAGCTGAGCCCAGGACCTTGAGGCAAAAATGACCTTTCCTACTGCCCTTCTCTCTCTGCCCCCAGTGGCCAGCCAGCCTGGAGTAATTGTTTTGTAACCATATTTAGCTTTGAGTTTGCTTACACTCCCCCCTGATTTATAACTCCAATGCTGATCACTCTTTTTTTCCCACATGCACCTCTTGGTTAAGAAAAGAAAACAATAAAAGGCAAAAAAAGAAGCATCTTCTCCTTGGAATGTTGCCTTTTATTCTGGAGGGTTCTTCCCACTTTTTATCTTGAGTCTCTTCCTGTAATGCTTTCTTGTCTTTTGCAGCAGTGGCATTAGCAAGGTGTATTTTCATGCTCAGACACTGTCAGTGAATGTGGAGTTTTGCAAGATATAGCTTTAGAAAATGAAATCTAGCTCTTTGCCCTCTTTTATCTTATATGGGATCCAGTTAACTAATGCTCTGGTGACTTCTTGAGGCGAAAACCCTGGCAAGGAAACCAAGGCAGCAGTCAGAGCTTAACCCCCAAAGCAGGGAGGCGGAAGTGGGGTCTGTGCCCCTGACTCCTGAGTGACAATCCTTCCAGCCTTCAAAACCCTGATACAAATTGGTGTGCAGTTAAAAATGGAAATGCAAGTGGACCCCAAGATAAAGGAGATGGGCAACAATAACATGCTTGACTGGCTGAGGTTTGCTAGATTGTTTTTAAGTTAACTGGATGCCCTGCTCTTGGCTTCAGTATAAAAGATTTTTTTAAAGTCCTATTAATGTTTTTATTAGAAATAGTCATTCAAATCTTAGTGGGCTGAGCAGCCCTAAGCACCAAGGTTTGCTCAGGATTACTCCTGGCATAAATTGCATGCACATATCAGAGGTATGAGAATATTGAGTGAGTTCATTTAAATTAATGGTATTAAAACAAATGGAAAATTGATTTTTGGTAATAGAGGGCTTGATTTACCCTAGCTTAACTCCATTGAATTTGATGGATGTCAACCTACTTCATTTTGGCATAAATCAGGGGAATACCAAGTCCAGGGAGTGTAAACGCTAAGACCAAGTTAAATATTTACTGTCTTATGTCTTATTATATTCAAAATATTAGAAAATGTGTTTCTTCTGGTTTATTCTACTGTAATGCAGATAGTGGCCAGGAACAGCAGAAGTAACGATTTGCCTTATTGCAGCACTTGGCCTTAATAACTGGTATCATGCTAACACAAACATAATTTCAGATTCAAATTGAGCTTATATTTAAGATATTTATACAGTAACAAGCAGAACTCTGGTATTGACCATTCCAGCCTCTGGGCTCAGCAGCGTGCCAAGGTCTGTAATCACTGAGGTATCTAACTGGAGTCCTTCCTCCCCCTTTCTAGAGTGCCTCCTTTAGTGCTCCACCAGTGAAAAATTAATGGACCTCCTTTCATTTGCTTTTGTGACGAGAAGGAAGCACTTCCACTAATGACACTAAGAATAGGATTTACTGTAACTTGGCCTCAAATGGTATTTGTGGTTCCCACACATCCTGTAACAATAATGCTCTCTAAACTTAAGCGGATATTGCCACACCGACTGTTAGAGAAAAGCAGAAGGAAGACGATGAAGCAGCTTCTCTTAGCTAATTTTTTTTCCTTTCCGAGGCAGATTTATTGGCTTCGTGTTCCACACCTTGGCAAGGAAAAGAAAAAACCCAACATGAAAGCGAGACGGGCTGCGACTGTATTTTACCAGTGTGTCTGGAGTAGGACGATTTCCTGCAAATAATTACTGATGTGCAGGGACAAGTGGAAAAACAGATTTCTACAGCTATTTTTTCACTCCTGCGTGGTAGTATTATCTGACAAGGGCAAAAATACCATATTCAGCTCTACTTTTCTCATTCCCTGGTGAAATCTCTCCTCCACCTCTCTGTGAATTCTTCCAGCAGCTGTATCGTCTAGAAACCTTCTACTGATCATTTGGCACACACTCCCCCCAGGCAATGCTCCTCTGGGGCAGCTCCAGCACCCAAATGAGGAATTTGTGGTGTTGGGCTCCAGATGGCAATCAGCTGCCTCTGTTCCTTGACCTCTTTCTTGCCCAAGGCGGCCTGTAGAGCTGTCTGTCAAAGAATTTTTTTTTTTTTTTTTTTGTGAAGTCAACTCTTTAAGCAATTAAGGATCTATATGTAGGCAGCCAGTGCATCTTGCATGGTGCTTGGGCCAGCTAAAACTTCTCTTAGCAGCCTCTGAGTAAGCCAGTCCTGCATAAAACAGAGAAATGCCAGCCATCCATCATCCCCTTCGTGGCTTAGGAGTGTAATTTCATGAGCTGCCTGTGTGGGAGACAAGTGTGAGGAGATGCTGCGTCAGTGTGTGGGCTGCACAAGGGACAAAGGGGTGACTTAAAATTTATACTGGAAATAGAGAGTGAGTAATAATGTGCCCACAATGGACCTTTCTTCAGAAGAGAGATGCAAATGAAAAATTATTTGAATGATGGATTTATCTGCCAGCTGAAAATGAAGCTGAGAGGCTGAAGTGTGAGCCAGCCCTCTGGCAAGATGGTAGTGAACAGGAATAAACTACAAAGAGAGAAAACACTGTGTTGTGTGAGGATGAATTTGGGTGGCTTGCAGCTCAGAAGGAGAAATTTTCTGTGTACCTGATTGGTTTTGCAAATTTTTTTTCTGATGCTTTCCCACAGTTGATGGAACCACGAGGAGATTACCTGACTGAGTCCCAGGGGAATTCTAAGATGAATCCAGACCACAATACTGGATCCACAGGGCTATGGGAAACCTATTGGGGCTTGTGCCTTGAACCTTAGAGACAGATAGGTATGAACCAGACCACCAGATCAGACCCTTCAGATTCTGGAGACACTATAAATAGGGCTCATATAAAGACATTAATGTATGACATTTTTTCTAGCAAAATAAAAGGCTTAACAAGCATTCCTGACACAGAAAATAAGCTTCTAGGAATACCTAAAGACTATATTTGAGCTGATGGAGCGTTACATCCTTGTGTGATATTTTTCAGCTGTGGTCTCCCGAATTCACCTATGCAGTTCTCCATCATTCATCAGTCAAGCTGAAAGACATTTTCAGCAATAAAGACAAGACTTTCTTCAAAGAAAATCTATCTTCATGCATATAATCTGGAGAGAATGTTTCTGCTTTTTTCCTGTTGCCATTTGGGATGAATAGGATATAATATATTTTCTTCTGTCCATTCTTATGCATCTTCCTGCTTGAGATCCTTAAAACCACAAAGTCAGTTTGGTAAAAAAAAAGAGCTTTCCCATTCCCTTCCTTCATTTCCTATGAAAATAGATACTTTGAAAGGCATGAAATATAATGCCAAGTGCTGCCTTCGTAAAGAATGCCTAAAATTCCTGCGAGACAATGTATTGTTTCAAAACAAAGCTATTTCAGGCAATTCTATCCTCATCTGTACAAAGCTATTCATCTGAGAAACTTCTTTTCCAGCACAAATATTCTTGCTCTGGGGTTTTATCTTTCAGAAAGAAAAAAGAAAGTGTTTTGGAAGATCAGTTTCATATTGTTACAATTTAAAATAAAACAAACAAAACCAGATTCTGAAGAAGTTCAATCCATCTGCCATTCTTGTTGTCCGTGTCTAGTTAAAGACAGCACAATCCCTCTGGAACTTCTTTTAAAAACATTATTTATTTGACAGCCTGTAGGGTTTTGCGTTTTTTTTTTTTTTTTTTTTTTTGTTTTCGGGGGGGGGGGAAGGAGGGAATTTGTCGATTTTTTACCAAGAATTCTGTGCCACACATAACTTCTAAAGGAAGAGGGTAGTGGGTTAATTTTCTACACTTGAATGTTTTACATGGACCTTGGTGTGGTGGGAACTACCCCCAAAGCTGCTGACTGTCTCCATAATGTCTCCATGTCCCCATCTCCACCCTGCTTTTCCAGGGAACTGCTGCAGCTGCTTGGTGTGGCTGGAGGGAGAGATGAACAGAGTTCTGGCCCATTGCAAGGCATTTTCTATGAGCAAGGATTTCTCCCAGCCTATAGATTTTTATTAACTTTGATTCACAAAATCCCTGAGCTGAGCCCTGTAGAAGCTTTGATATTTCCAAAGGAAATACTTTATGGAAGGCAGAATGGTTTTGGCTAAATAGAGAACCTTAGCTGCTGTTTTATGTACTCTTCCCATGCATGAATGAATTCATTGTGGTCATGAACCAGGAAAATCTGGCTAACCTACCATGGGAAAAGACAGAATGAGCTCAAAAGCATGGATGCCTTCATTTCTTTTCCTTATTTTCAGAAAGCAGGGTTTCAAACCATTAGTGATACCTCCTTTCTCAACATCCAGTCTGCTCACTGAAATGACAGATACAAAAGTACTTCCCTAGCCCCCTGCATTTTGACTTCAAGTCATTGATTTTGCTGTTATTGAGGAGATAAATATATTCACAGAGGAAAGGCAGGATGCCTTTAAAATTCCATTAAAATGTGTAAGCTTCTCTCTGTGAAGTAAATTTGTAGGTGTTCCCTTAGATAAAAATATGTCCCTTTAAATTCCAGTGGTGATGGTAACATGGATGAATCTTTAGCAACCATTGATAATTAGCCAGTTTGCAAGGTTGTCAGAAATATGTGCTTTTTCACAAGAACAAAAATACCCCAGAAGCATCCTTTCTTAAAAAAAATATCTGTGAAACTAAACCAAAAAGTGGAGAAAAGAAAATTAGCAGCTGCTATTGCACTAAACTTTAACATACAGACACTGCTTTCTGAGAGCTATCATTAGAGCCAAATTAAAATATAGCTGAGATTTTTCTAAATAAAACTGTCAATGAAGATAAAAAAGTTTTTATGTTGACAGTAAAGCAAATGAATTTTTTTCCACTCTGTTGAGGTTCTGTAATGATTGCAGTATATCTGGGTGACTTATGGCATGCTAATGACAGATTAACAGCTGCAGGAGACACGGCTGCTCCCAGCATTGCTCTTGGGCAAGGGAAGCTCAAGTCCTGTGGCAGGGTTTGGGTTTGGTGGCAAAAATGGGCAGAGAATTTACACAAGGCTGTGTGTTGGTAAGATAGAGAAGAATATTGAGAAAAGCACCCAGGGATGTGAGAAGTGGTTCCTCAGGTAGGGGAAGCCCCACACAGGAGGTTATGTCTTGGTATGGCTGGAAATTATGTGCAGCATCAAAGTAAATGAATTTGGGTATTTTCTGCAAGTTAGAGAAGGAGCACACCATCAGCAATGACAATTGCTGGAGATATAAAGTAGGTTAAGTGAGAATTATGATCTGCTGCAGTCTTTTAATGCATTGCCAGCATGTTCAGCCAGCAAAAATATCCCCATAACCAGCCTGGAACCGCTATTTCCTTGGGTGTTTCCCTGAAATATTCACAGAAAGAGAAAAGGTCATGGTAGAGGATTTTTTTTCTCTTCTCAGCAGCCAAAACTGAAGGCCTTGTTCCCACTTGGGGGTGTAAAAGGCTCAGAGCTCAGCTCTGCCCATGCTCTGGCAGAAGGGGTCCTGCCATGGTGGGTAAATGCTGCTCTTAGAGGTGCTGCATTCCCTGCTGGGGAGATGTGAAACAAAGAGAAGGCTTTGGAAAGTTGCCATCTTGGTGGAAACACCCTTTTAAGATTAAGAATTCACTCTGGAGTGAATCCACTACAATTTTATCTGTTTGGAATTGGTGTTGCTCATTGCAAATGAGGCAAGAGAACAGTTTGAATGTCGTGGTTTGAAGCTGAACCCACATCCCTCTGCTCGGTACCTCCACTGTCACATGGCACAATGGTGGCTGCGTGTTCATCTGATACCCTTTGGAGTAAACAAATGGACAGAGAGGGTCTGGAGTGGTGCAGCAGCACAAGCTTCTCATTGCCCCTCTGTCCTCTGTGCAAGTGGAGAGAAGGGACTGTAGATCCTTGGGCCATAAATCATGCCCAAGTGTCCAGATGTCCTGGACTGGCTCCCTTCATTGTACAGTGTCATTTTAACATTGATCAAGGCTGGGGGTTATTGGCAGCTGTAGCATGTCCCCCACCCCTTAGTTCCTGATTCCTGAGTTTCACTGCTTTTAACAAAAACAAACAAAACAAAAACAAAACAAAACAAACAACAGCAACAACAACAACAAGCAGTTAAGGCTCCCAAACTATAACTTGGAGATCTTTGGATGCTTCCCAAGCCATATCTGTGTTAGCCTGGATTCACTTGGAGTTATCTTCAACATTTAATTAGATTAGTTATTTCAGCAGGGAGGAGGAAGGTAAAAAAGCAGAATTCTTAGAAAAGAACAGTTTTTCTTTGGATTGTGACATCTGAATAATTTAAAGAATAAACAAAAAAACAAAAAAATTTTTGAGAACTATGCTTTATTTTAATTAGTTTCTCGATCGTTTTCTGCTTTACCTATTCTTTCTCCTGCCTCTTTGTACTGTTTATTTTTGATGACATCTGCAAATTGTGAAAAAAAAAAAAAAAAAAAGAAAAAGGAAGCAAATTAACTTGGTTCAACCCACATCAGCACATCCCTTGGAAGATCACAGCAGTCAGCTGTAAAAAATGGGCTTATGCTGAAAGAAAATTAGGAGCTCAGAGGGCTGAAAATTAACTTACCTATTTATTAACTACATCTATCTTTATTATTTTTGTACAACACCAAAAAATGTTCAAGTCACTTTATAGAAGTGCACAGAGTATGTGAGGTGAGCTGCTTTGGCACTATTTTATTAAGGCCACTCTTCATTAACACTTCCCCAATTAGGAACAGAGTCCATCCTTTGACAAACTTTCAATCTAAATGGGCACTGTCCAAGAGAGTGGTGGGGCAAGAAATGAGCTGCATGATTGGGATTAATGATGTGGTTGAGGAGGATCACAGTAATTAGAGAAAAGCCTTTTTTGGCTTCTTTCAGACCTGTGATATTTTGTGTTTTGCCAGCAGTCCTTCTTCTTGTGTCTAATCTCCCCAAGCAACACGTGAAGGGTAACCTGAGGAAAGTAGAGGGAGTGAGACTGGAGGAGAGGGTGCACACAAAGACACATGAGAAGGAAGAGACCCAGCAACCCAAAGCTGAAGGAAACAGACCTGATCCATTGGTTGCTCTTGGCAAAACTATTTTAGCTACAGCTTTGTGTCTTTTCAAGCAGGACAAGTCGTCCCTGTTGGACATGGGCAATGCTATTTGCAAACTGAAGTTCCCCATGTAAGGAGCTCTAAATATGTGAGGAAAGGACCTGCAGCGCCCTTCTCATAACCTGAGGGCTACAGAAGATAGAAACTGATTTGTGTCTCTGGCCTGTCACTGCCAGCCTTTATTCAACTTTGTTAATCCCATGCGTCTCCTGGAAAGATAAGATGCCTATGGGATAAAAAAAAAACAACAAAAAAACAAAAAACCAAAACCCATGAAATGCAGTTGTAATTTCAAGATTATTTTGGATCAAAAATGAAACATTGTTTTAACTCACATGTTTTGAAAATAAATATAAGCCTCAGATAATACTTTAGTAAGAAATAAAAGCAGCAAGCAACCTGTCTACAAAAAAAAAAGGCAGAAAGACTGAGATGTTTCATTTCAGTGTTCGTCAAACTACGTGTTTTGAAATTTTTATTTGAAATGAACATTGATGCGCTTAAAATTCATGCCTTACCTCTTTTTACCAGAAAGCTCTAAGTGAATCTCATGCTTTTTCATCCCTAAACAATTTTTATTTTCAAAGTTTTCTAAATTCCAGGCTGGCCATTAAAAAAAAAAAAAAAAAAGTTCTTTGTGCAACTGAGATGTGGTTTCTTAACAAAGTGGGTTGTGATGAGATCCTGAACACTGTTCAGATCTGAGTTCAGTCCATGGTTCATGCAAGGTGGGCGATGGAGGCAATTCTGTTATCGTGTCATTCTGTCCCACCAATCCTCTCCTAAGCATTATCAACTAATGTGTGACAGTTATAAAGTGGATTATAGCCCATCCTGTCTGATACAGCTCAGCTGAATCCATCAAACACATATCACTCTGGATCTCAAATTGGACTTGAACCTCGTCTGTGAAGGTGTGGATTAGTAATTTGTCACGTTTTGCTCACACTTTTCCCCTGCTTGGTGTGTCCCTTGTGGTCCCACACTGCACTCAAGCACATTAATTTTAGTGGTGTTTTCAGGATGTAATATGAAAATTACCAGGCATTATGAAAAGGTCAGCTCTGTTAGACTTAAGGAGTAAGTAGGAGGAATGGAGTTGCTCTTAAGATATTAATCATCTGTCATTAGATCTTATTCATCATCCCAAAACAAATATTGGATTGCAGTACAACAGAGAGTGTTTGTCCTACAGCTGTCTGGGAGAGGTGCCATTTTTCTGTATGACCATTTGTATGTACATTTTAAAATGTATTTCTCTTTCTGACTTTTTCATCGTGTTAATAACTGAGATTCTTCTTGTGGCTTTTATATTTGCAAGAGTAAAAAAATACATAAACATGTTATCTCTGTTAGGAAAAGCTGGAGGGAGCAACTGTGCAGAAAGGTGAGCGCTGGCCAGAAGTGAGCAGCAGGGCTGTCTGGATAAATGCCTTCATTCACAGTTCACTTTTGAAACTAAGCTCGGTGGTTTGACAAGCTTCAAGAGATCCAAAGCATTGTCAGTATGAGAGAAATGCATAAAGTCAAAAATTTTTGACAAGCTTGGTCTAAAGAAGGCATTAGACAGGATAATGCTGGAAATGTTTAACTCCAAGGCACAGCCCAGTCTGCTGCTCCCAGTAGAGATGCAGTTTTTGTAAGAGCTTCCTTTGACAGAACTGTTGAAGCCAAAATGGGTTTTGCACAAACAGATTGGATGGGGGGGAAACCCTTCCAGAGGAGTTTGACTGAAGCAGAGTTCCTTGTTTTTGGGATTCCCAAGAAAATCCCAAACAACAATGGAGTGGGGACAGGGAAGGAGTATATGCAACTGAAATATTAAATTTATTCATGTAGTAGTGCCTTTAGCACTTCAAAACAACCCTTTAAAAGGAACATGCAGATCCTACCACTTCAGAAAGGTTGAGGATTTAAATGGGTTAGGTGAAAGTGCACTGGAATACAGCCAGTGTTCAGGAGTTATCCTCTTACTAATTTGGAGATGGGGGGGGAGGGGGGGGAAGGGAAAGGAGCTTTGTGTCTTCTTAATATTCTACCTTTGCATTTCATATGTGAAAATTCAAGAGTTTCTTTTTGCTCTATGTTTTTTGATGGGGTAGAGGGGAATAGAAGTGCAAGATTTATTGGAAAGACGTTTCTTTTACTGCCCTTTTAAATGGGAATAATGATTCACGTTCTTCCCAGGTGGAAATGTGGCACTGAATTTAATGAAGGTGCTATCACTTGGTTGTCCAGGGAAAGTGAGATCTGGAGCCCTGTGCTGCAATTTTTTTTGTTGTTGCAGAAATTGCAGATTTTGAAGAGAACTTATTCACCTGACTTCCAGTATTTGGGGTTTTGTACCTGACTTCTCAGAATGCTGAGAATAAAACAATAATCTTTCAGAATCTGTTTCTGGTTGCTTTTTTGAAACCACAAGACCAGACTCCCCTCTTGTGCAAAGTGGCAGAGACGTGTGTGAGATAACTGGAGTTATGCAATGCTGCTGTACTCCAAAGGCTGCCCTAACTCTTTGGAGGGTTCTCCAGCAGCAAAAAGCTTCTGATGAAACACTGGAAAAGACAAAGAGACTGACAGGTTTGTCTCTGACCAGTATTTCAGCTCAGCTTGCGTAACGCAGTGGTCATCCTGTGCAAACTCTTCTGGCCACACCTGCAGAGGTTCCTCGTGCCCTTGGCTAAGCTGATTTTTAGTATTCTTCCCACACACAAGGGTTTTCTGTGAGACAAAGGCAAAAGTGCAGAGAGAATGACTCTGCTGCCAACCAGCCTCTGTCCTTTCCCCCACTGGCTGTGAATGGTCACAGGCAAGGATGAAATGTGTCCCAGCTCATGGCATCCCATCTTACCAGGCTTGTAGGTTTTATTATGGAAGACACTTCATTCCATAACAAGCATTGAGAGAGAAAAAAGCTTTTGCGGGAGCTTTGCTCCTTGGTAAGTTGGATACTGGAAGTGTAGGATTTGCAGATCCAGGGCATGGACTGTCACACATCCTCTGGGAGCAAAAGCTGGGACTCTGCTGAGTCGGTGCACTTCATCTGGGGATTTCCTTAGAGCCAGAGAGCTTTGAGGCATTGTGACTTAGAGATGCCAAAGAACAGGAGCATCTTGGGCTTTGTCTAGATTCTACCTTTTATTAAGTGCAATGAACAGGAGAAACACATTGGGCTTGTACAAAAGGGGAGCAGGAGGCCAGAGCTGATCCCCAGGAAGTGGTGTCACAGCTCAGTGATGTGAACCTGGCACTTCTCTTTGCCTTCTGTGCTCGTAGAGATCCCAGCACATTGGAGAATGCTTTCAGAAACCACTGCAATGATTTCTGAAGTAAGGAAAGGATAATAATGGATTTTGTTTCCTTCTTCTCCTGTAGAGTTTGGTCTATTTTTACACACTCATATGTAAGATGAGCCTCATTGATAATTTTTCAGTTTTTTTTCTTTTTGTCACACTTCTGGTAGATTGATACATAGGGAAAAGTTTATAATTTGGCTTTTTTTTCTTCTAGATCCATTATTTGCATACAGAAATCAAATCTGTCATTCCAGATTAACAGGAAACCATCAAATGATTTTATGATTACCATGGGAGCTCAGCTGTGGGGGTAAAAGGTGGACATGCACTATGACTTTTTTAATGGTTAATCCTTTAAAGAAAGGAGTAGTTGTAAGAGCAGGTTTCTTTCACAGGAGGTTTAAGAATAGTGTGTTTCAAGGGTCTCAGGTATTTGGTGTGGAGCATGGAAGGCAGATCTTTGTGTACAATACCCTGCAGTGGCACCGGCGCAGGACTAGGAAACTAAACCTGGCATTTTTGGCTGTGAAGGAGCAGCTCCTGCCCTTGGGAGCTGCCAGGGCCTTCTCAGGAGCAAGGGTGGAAGGAGCTACCTCTAGAGGGTTACAAATGGCCCCAGTGAACGTTCTCACCATCACTGTGTCATAAGATGCTGCCATAAGACTGAGTCATTAAGTCATAGGGAAATTTTGTCATGAGTCCCCCTTTCTGGCACTCCTTTGCAGGGTCTGGATGCAGGGAAGCTGTGGAGCAGAATGAAGATGGGGAGCATCAGATTAAACTGATGCTCTCCACACAGTTGGGATGTGGCTCTCCTTTTTCAGGTTTTTTTTCTTGACTTCATAGGTAATATCTAGAAAGTCCGTGTGTGTCAGACATTTGGAAGGGAGGACAGTCCAGTGAAGCAAAGGAGCTTCTCCTGTAAAGTTGTTTACTCCTGGGCCACAGTAAGGCCCTGGGTTTAGGCTAGAATTACCTTTGATCTGAGTTGGTAAAACTATTCTTGTGTTGGGATGCACTGCAGTGCAACAAAGTGTAACATTTTGCAATAATTCAATGGTTTTGTTCAGTAAGATGGAACACACATGAGGGCTTTGCAGCAGCATGGCCCCATTCTCCAGGTCAGAAGAAGGAGGTGATAACTACCACCAGGTATGGCAATACAACATGAAACCAAAACCAAAGTCATCAGTGGACCTTTTAAATAAAATTGCTTTCCCTCCCCAGGACAATGACAAAAACTTTAAGCAAAATGCTCCCTTTTATATGTGGAATTAATACTTCAATGAGAAGTTTCACATCCTGGAAATCAGGAGGGTTTCTATCCAGAAGGAGAATAAATCCTAGTAACTCTAATGGGACCAAATGATCAGTGGTGCAGGGGAATGATGTGATGTGATGTGCAGACCTGTGAGCACAGAGGAAGGGACTTGTGCTCATGCATCAGCCATGAGTAACCTGAGAATCCACTCCCAGCATGAAGATATTCAAAAGCATACATTCAGGATTAGTATATTAGGTAACCAGAATTGAAGGAGAAACTAATTTTACATAGTAAAGTGAAGATAGGATTTGGAATCTGATGTCAGGAATTGTTAAACAAAATGCCATTCAGACACAGCTGCTTTGTCAGCAACATCTATTTTTCTTTTGTGAGGTACTGCAGAGATGCTTGTGATAAAATTAGATATTATGGTCCTATTGTTGCATACAGAATATGAGAGGGGAGAATGTTTAGAAGTAGGAACTAAAATAATAAAAAAATAACTATTAAAACCATCAGGACAGCCAAGCTGAATAAAACCAGCTGAGGACCTGACTCATTTTGCGATGTCTGTGGCACACCAGATGCATGCACATGTATTGTGCTTACTGCCCTGTGGGAGTAGCTAAAAGAAAGAAAAAAGAGATTTCTAGAACAATACTGGCATAAGACATGTATTGTTATACTAACCCCCTGATACATTCTGGTTTGAGGGTAATTGTGTGCGTGTTTGGTGTTTGAAGGAGAGGAGAGATACTGCGATGAGTCACTTCTTCTTCCCCTCCTGCCTTTGCGCCATGGGAAAGGCTGGTGGTATTCCGAAAGGTTTTTCTCACTGTACCACAGAGATGTGCATTGACCTTTTAAATACATTTTAAGGTCACGTGGGACCATTTTGCTTCACTTGACATAATGCATTCGAGCAAATGCTGCCTGAGAGAGGGATGTCCTCACTGCCCAGGGTGAACCAGCCATCCCACGGCTCCCCAGCTCTCCCTCCACCTACCTGCTCTCCCCTTCAGCAGCTCATTGATTCTGATGTCCTTTTCCTTTATTCTTTTGGTATTTCTGTCCTCTGTAAAGGACAAAAGAGCAGCCCACTTTAGTCCTGACTGTGCAGGAGGTAAGCCTGAACTGTTGGAATTTCTCTGTCAGGATGCAGGTGCCTGGGATTTTTCCTCACAGTGGTGTCTTCCTGGAGCTGGGCTCTGGACCTGCAGTCTTGGCCACAAGGAAAATGAAGGGAAGGTTTCCATTAAGCCTAATGGGGATAAAGCCTTAGCTGATGAGGCAAACACAAAACTGATGTATTCTATTTCTACTCTACATGATTAATATGGGGAACCAAATGTCTGTATCAAATTCAGTGTCTGTTGTAGTTATGCCAAGTTTCAGGGCTCAGACAGCTGGCAACCAGTAAGGAATTTATTTGGAAATTCAAACCATTTGCAAATGGCCTTAATACTTTTACTACCTTTCCCTTTTTCTTAGCCATTTTTACCTCTCTATTCCTATTGTGTTTTCAAAGGATTTTTCACAATTTCACAATTTTTGGAGGTATTTTGGTTTGTACTGCAGAGGAGGTAAAGCCCTGCTTGGCTGAGGTGAAGAGCTGCTGGGGATCCCGCTACACCTCACTGCCTGCCTCTTCAAAGAGAAGCTCTGGTGAAATGTTTCTGTGGCCAGAGAGCAAAATGAGTTCCATGGGAACAGCTTCATTTCCTTTGATGTTTGGTGGACTTGGCAGTTCAGCATCCCTTGATTCACCAGCTTGGCAGAGAGCCGGGATGCCTCCAAAGCAGGTCAAGGCTGTCATAATTTGACTGTGGAACAAACCCATTCTCAGATGTGTTTCATAACAGCAGCCAAGCGTTTCCCTGCCCTGTGGAGAGGCTCGGTCCCAGCAGCACATGGCAGAGACGGGGGGAAACCCTGGCTCAGCATTTTCTGGTCCCCAGCCCCATCTCAGTTCCCAGCTGGGCTCACAGATGCACCACAGCTCTGCAGCCCAGCCCAGCACCCTCACTGTGGCTGTACAAGTGGGAAAAAAAAGTCCACAGGAGAAATAAGCTTAAATTCTTTGCTGCAGCAAAGACAGCTGTGTGGCACAGGGAAATCTGCAGCTTGTCAGCCCCTGATGCTGTTTCTGGGTCAGCCTTGCTCAGGAGAACCAGCTTGGATGGCCAGGGAGTGGCTGTGCAGTAGTGTCTTCTTTTGGAAGGAAAATATCTCCCAAATCTGCATTGAGTGCACGGCCCCACCTCTCTGAACATTAATAGTGATGAAGAGAGAAGTGAAACACAGACATGGCTTCTGCTGAGCTTAGGTGAAAAGCACGTTTGCCTCCTTTATTCCCCAGAGCTGGTCATTGCCATAGGGCTTACTTTGGGCTAAAGGAACCTAAATAGATAACGCTGTCCCCAGGAGGGGGGATTTTAGGGTTGAAAGGGGTGTTACAACAACAGAAGTGTTTGGTGATCTGTAGGGGTAAATATGATGTTGCCTGAGTCCACGGAGGCTGGTCAGCTCCTCACGAGTGGCTCTTGCCTGCAGGGCAGCCTGTGTTGGTGCTGGCTCTGCATGCGGAGAAGGGACAGCACTGTTCCCCCAGCTGAGCTCCTGTGTCCCTCGGTGTGGATTGCCTGACTGTCATTCTGTGCTCAGAGATCTCCTCTCAGACTTCCCTTCTCATCCTACAGGGTTAATTGGCCTGAATTAGAAGCCTCAGGGTAGAAAAGCAAAATGCCAGTATGCCACACATTGGAACTAATAATAAAAAGGGTTAATTGTCTTGAAACCAGGAGCTGTTGGAGCTGAATGAAGTGGGATAGCAGCTTAGACTGTGTCTGCCTGCGTGTGTGGGAGGAAGGTGTGGAGGATGTTTATTTACAATTATTCCCTTTCTGGAGAGCTGGTGCAAATCAGTGCTCCCCCACCCTGTTCAAAAGTCAGTAAGAATCCTTCTTGGCTTTGGTTTTGTTGCTGTTTCACTTAACCTTTAAACTTTACCTTTTGGATAAGCCAGGAATCAGTGAATCAAAACAGTTTGGACGTGTCTGAGTAAAAGTCAAAACCCTGAGCCTCAGCTGTGATATCTATTGCACTGGAGCACTGGCTGGTTTTGGCGTTCAGAGGTTTGTAGCACCCACTGAGGTGCCCGCTGAGACCCCAGGATGCTGCAGCATCCCAGGGCAGCCCCCACTGATGATTTGCATGAGCAGTTTCTGCAAAGTCATCTCTGGTTTTCTTATGTTCTCCACAGACTGGGAAATTAAGCTGTGATATGGCAGATCTTTTCCCTCTCTTCTGAACATGCTAGATGTCCTGAACCAAAGGCATTTGGCCACTTTCCATGTACCCCACAGGACCTCCACCTCCAGGACTGGTCTTGCCTCTCTATTGTGTTCCAAGTACAATCCCCAAAACCCCAGCTTTCCTCTTGCAGCCTCTTCCTGAGGCAGTTTACCTGGGGATCCACCGTGGTCTCTCTATGTTTTTACCTTTCACAGGTTTCACTGTGATCAATAGATTACAGAATTTTAGAGAAGAAATCCTATCTACACATATTTAAAATGTGGCTGGAGGGCAGCTATAGCTGCCCAGAGCTACCTGTGAGCACGGTTCAAGCCCTCAGCAACGGGCCTGGCACAGTCACCATGGATTTAAAGGTTTCCTGGGGGAGAGGGTGAAGTAAGCTGTGAGGCTCTGACTTCAGCCTTTCTTCTGAGCCAGGTAATTCCCTTTGAATGAAGTTTTGGTGCCAGATGCTATTTCTGAGAGTTGAGATTGCTGAAGATTTCTCCAAGCATCTGTGTTGCTGGGGTGTATGGCGGAATAAAACTAATTTCTCTCTGCTGGGACACGTGCCAGAAGGGACACAGTGGTGGGGTAGGCTCGCTGTACCTTGGAATAAGCATCAGCCAGATTGTGAGTTTTTGCTAAGAGAAATATGGTAGAAATATTTGTAGATATTTAACCATTATGCTGTGCTGTGTTCCTGCTGTGCAACACACTAAACACCTCATCTTTAGAACATGCTTGGGGTGAGGATGAGCAGAGAAGAGTGAGGCAGCTGTTGGAGAGAAATGTAATTGAGCCTGGATCTGCAGGAAAGAGCTATGGCCATGGCAGTAAGGGAAACTTGAACTCCCTGGCTACATTTGGTGCCCACGGCTGCAAGTGGAAAGGTGTTCTGCTACATTCGTGCCATCTTTGCTAGTCATTTATCCAATTTTCACCTCTCCCTAAGCTGTCAGCTTCACAGTATACATTTTCAGGAGTAAGCACTGTGCTCACAGCTTCTGTGCNGGGAGAAGAAAGAAAAAAGGAAAATGTGTCCAAATCATCTCCTGTGGAAAAAGGAGTTTAAAACTGCGACCAGCCCGTGTTAGCTCCCTCAGGATGAACTCAAATCTAGAGCGTTACTGGTTTTAATAACACACTGAGATTATGTAGCAGAGATGTGTGTGCCATAATTTCTTTGCAGAGAACACATCAAAAACGGGTATTTTGGCTTGCACCACAATGCTGCATAATGACAGTGTTATGTTCTGTGCCAGCAATTCAATGGGATGCTCCTTTCTTTGGATCACATATCTGTTATCTCTCCAGACAATGAGTATCTGATACAAAATAAAAGTGATGGATGCCAAGTGAACCAGAGAGTGGGGAGAAAATACTGTGGTTCATTGACTAACCAAATTACTTTGGGGGTACTTAAATGCATCTCTAGCTTTTTATTCTGCATGAACTATTATAGATGAATTCTGTGATGATTCAGCCTTGGAAAAATTAACATTTTCTGTTCCATGTGAGGTGCTGGTCACTGCATATGTGGTGATGTGGTCACAGATTATAAAGCAGTTTCTAGGATAAAAATGTTCTGATTAAATTTTTTAAACTATTATCTTTTCATTTTAGTAGAGCAGTGTAGCTGCTTATGCTTTAAAACTGAGCTAAGACTGAGGAAAAAGGAGCTGAAC
The DNA here is from genome assembly GCA_013396955.1 of Regulus satrapa. NCBI lineage: Eukaryota > Metazoa > Chordata > Aves > Passeriformes > Regulidae > Regulus > Regulus satrapa. The sequence goes on along the minus strand of VWZN01009788.1, from coordinate 923,228 downwards.
TGCATAGCTTTAGGCAGCAAACACTGTGCACTACATTAATGCGTTCACTTGGCTTTATCCCCCATTTCACTCCTGGGTTTGCTATTCCACCACGACAAAAACTGAAGCTGATGATTTTGCTGCAAAAACAGCAAAGCAGCTGCTAACTGAAGCAGGGAAAATCCCTCACCAAGTTATCTGTAAATAAGTAAATGAAACCCTGGACTGGCATTGCTGATGCTTGCACCCATCTTGTATTTGGCTCTGAGGAGATTGAAACAGATCCATTTGTTTGCAAAGGCTTTGGCATAAGCAGGGAATTAGAGGTCGGTGGCAAAGAATGTGCATAAAAAGACATTTTAAACTTTACATATAAACACACTGTAAAATTTTTCTCTGAGAGTGGCCAAAATAAGGCACCTCCATCTGTGTGTATCTTGTCCAAATAATTGAACAAGAGGCTGGATTTCCAGTATCAAATACCAAATTCCTTATGAACTGCTCCAACTGTCACGAAAGGTATTCAGACTGATGGTAAATCTGTTTGGAAAATCCGATGCTGCTTTTAGACAGTTCATACCTACAAGAGATCTTGTGCTGTCTGAGCAATCAGCTCAGCCTTTCATACAAACTTGCAGAAAATAGAAGCAATATGATTATCAGGAAAGATCTCTTAACCACAATTAGAAAATAATTTCTAAGCAAAAATTCATTTTAAAATAATCTTTTATATTGGCATATAGGGTGCACAGAACAAGGCAATGAAGGGGCACTTGTAGGGCACTCTGGGGTTTTTCTGAGAGGTGATTGCAGCTGGATTTTGCTGCAGTCTGTTGTCATGCAGACTGTGACCTGGTGTGTTTGTTGTTGCCTCAAATGAGTTTATGGTCGACCATGAACTCTTTACGATATTTGGCTAAAACTCATCAGACAGTTAACCTCGAAGTTGCTCTGTGTTCCTCTGCAGCTGTTGAATTAAGATGAAGGCAAAATAAAGTTGAACTTAAAGACACCTGGGAGGTTGAGGAGCTGAAAACCATAAACATGGAGAACTATTTTTGCAGATATGAGTGTATAAGCTGACAGGTAAAGCCTTTAAATTGAAATGTGCTGTCAGTGAGGTGTAGTCAAATAATTATTGAAATCCAGGGAGTGGGAGAATATATAGGAAAACAGGAATATTGGTTAGCAGGAAGCCAACAGGGGCCAATCGGAGCCTCCCCTGCCCACAGCTGAAACCCACTACCAGCCATTGCCATTAGCCCAAATTGCTGTCTGTTGGACTGTAAAGTGTTACACGTTCCATTTAATTAACACCTTAAATTTGATCTTGATGGTGTGGGAGCTCCCGGAGAAAATGAAACAAATTTACAACTTGTAGGAACAAAGGCAGCCTTTGCGAGGGGGCGGAAGCCACCAGAATTGCCATGGAAATGTTCAAGTGCTTTGTTGGAAAGGGGAAGAGCCGGGTGAGGTCTGTGGGCTCGCTGTGCAGAGCTGGAGGCTCTGCCCTGGGCTTGGTGAGGGCCAGCGTGGGCGGGTGATGCTCTGGCTCCAGACCTGCCCCTGCCTTGAGCTGCTCTCCAGGTGCTGGGTTGATGTTGCGCCACCCCAAGCTCTCTGCTGCCGAGGGGGACAGCGCTCTCCAAACCTAAAAGCACCAGGAATGACACTGTATCATTGAGCACTGATGATTAATCAGCAAACTAATTATCATTCCCAGAGCAGGCTCTTTGGAGCATTCCTGTCAGGAAGAGCAAGGGCTGAGAAAGGAGATTTAGTATGCCGTGAATATGAGCTGTTTCCCACGCTGCATGCCGCCAGATGACATTGGAGAAGGTTCTGATGTTCCAGAGTAGGAGAACAACTTCTGTGTGTAATTGTGGTCTGGTGACCAATGACAGAAGTCTTTCAAAAGAGATGAACTTGAATTTAAAAACAGAATGCAGTCGATTTTCTGTGTACCAACATGTGCATCCACTACTGGAGACCTTTAAAAACATGTGGAGACATTTGACAAGAAGTTTGTATGTAGGGTTAGGTCTGCTTTGGGAAGAATGATGTGCTAAGTAATTCCTTCTTTCCAGCCCAGTATCTGATTATTACCATTATTCTCACCAAAGATGCCCAGGAGAAGAAAATCACAGATAATTTTTATATAAACAGGTTATTCTTACTTCTTTATCAGGAAATAGTAATTTCTAAAGTGGTTCAACGTGCAGAATATATTCCATGTGGACACCTCCTGGCTTTAGAGGTAAGGAATTGCTTTGCTCCCTCACTGGGTGTTCCCTGTTGGGCAGTGTTGTGTGCTCCACACAGTACCCAAGGGAAACACCTTTCCCTTGGGTCTCCACATTCCTGCCTCCTTCCAGCTGCTGTGAGCTGAAGCACCATTATCTTTCTCGGGTGTCACCTTGGATTCCTGCTTGTGTTCCACAATATACTGGCTCTCTTTGGGGCTCAGCAAGATGCCTGCTTTTATTCCCCACATTCTCAAATTTTCTATCCCCAGTATGTACCGTAGCCATAGCATCAGCTCTGGCTGCTTTTTGCAGGCAGTTTTAGGGCTTTCTTTTAGGGAAATATTTTCTCCATTCTCTGCCTGCACGCCAGTTTAAAATCGGGGCCACAGCTGAAAGGGTGAGCGGGGCGTGGTTGGTGCCGCAGCAAGAGCATCCAGCAGGTGAATGGGAGATAAAGGGAGCAATCCCTTTATCCGCACCCACGGACGCGAGCCGTGGCTCTGGGAGGGGACTCCCAGAGTGTTTGTGGCATCAGCCGAGTTCCCGGCGCCGCTCGGCAGAGAATCCTCGGTATCCATGGGAACGCGGCTCTGCCCCAGCGCCGGCGAGATGCGCTCGCAGCGAGCCGGAGATCGGGGTGAGCGTGCGGGGGAGAGCCAGGGTGCTCCTCTCTCCTTCATTAAATACGCCACCGAAGNTTTTTTTTTTTTTAATAGATGGGCATATTAGTGAGATGTTCTGTGCCCTGGGAGCCTGGGGCAGGTCCAGCAACACCAGTGGGACCCAAGGTCATAGGGCTTCAGCTTTCCTGGAGTCCAGGGGTAGAGCACCATGACCAGGGTGTTCAGTGAAGACATCAGGCAGCATCTAATGGCTTCATTTGTGACTTTTAAGGTAATTATTTAGCGTGTTTGCTGCTGGTAGAGAGAGGTCCATAATGACAATCTTGGTGCTTTTCTTTTGCTGTCCTGTATTTTTGCAACGTCAACCGCAGAATTGGTGTTGTAAGTAGAGGGGGCACAGGGGCAATAAATTTGTTACTACACGTTGGCAGATCTCTCTCCAGGTTTCCAGAAGAGACATGGGTGATACCAGCCTTTGCTGCTTCAACAGCTGTGTAACAGAGCTGGCTGTAGTGCCTGTGTTCTGTGGCACTCAGAGCACCAGAGGCAAATTGTCTCAGTTCCTGTTGACCTTTTCTCCCAGGTTTTTCCATGATAAGAAGTCAATGTAAGATGGAGCTCAGCTGCACATAGACTACTCTGAAGTTTGAGTTTTCACTCCCCCTCGACACGACACCCCAGGCAACTGTGTGATACAAACTGCTTTAAGCATTTTCTCCCTAATTAATGGCCATGTTTAAGGACATGTTCAATCACAAGCACAAGTGAACAAACATGCTTCAGTGCTACCCCAGGGAAAGGCTTCTCTAAACCAGCTCTTGCTGCCCTGGTTTTAATAGGAGCTACAGGAGAAATATTTTTTCAGAAATATTAATGCAAGAAACATTCCCTCCTCTCACTCCTTGCATGCCCTTCCTTTCGTGTGAATATTTTTTTTCAAATTTTATCATCTGCATGGCTAAAGGGTGAGCCAAATCAGTTGGATTGGCAGATTCCTTCCCACAGACTTAAATGAGCTCTGGGCAATCACCCAGTGCACTGGGGTGTCAGAGCTGTGCTGAGAGGTCTCAGAGCACTCAGAAGCGAACTATTTGGCTATCAAATGGCAGAGCATTTTGGATCAATGACTTAGTTTCATTCCCTTCATGCCCTCTATCCCTTTCAGATCAATTGCAGTTTCTCATTACTTTCTTTTATTTAAAATTTTATTTTGTCTGTTCCTTATTATTGTTTTCTACAAATAGTGGGGAAAAAAAATCCATCTAAAGCAAAGAGTATGCACCAACTTTTGCCTTCTCCCTCAGCAGATATAATTTGGGAGCACTGTTTTATGTATATATATTTGTATAAATATATATATAGTTAAAGTTATAGCTATCAAGCAGTGAACTGAGAAAAAACTGAACTTTCATCTGTGTTTGCTGCTCAATATGTGTGATAATTGCAAAAATATACTTCTTGGGGTGAGAAAATGGCCGAGATTTAGGCAGCTGGATCAATTATTTTTCACAAATTGGGTTGGTCTGTTCTGATATCCTGCCAGGCTGCCGTAGGCAGGGGGGTAGCTCACTTTCACATGGGGGTGTGCAAGTCAGACACGAATCTGTGGAACATCTCTGTGGGACATGCACATCCTTCTTCAAACTTCACATCTCCACCATCACATCGTGAAATTGAGTGAAAAGATTGATCCATTAAACCAGTTTGCTAATTCCTTCCCTGAAGCTGAAATCTGGGCAAAATTCCCAGTCACTAAACTTTGTCAGCTAATCTTTGTGAGTCCTTCGGGCAGAATGAAAATTCTCCCCATCTTTTCACTCACAGGGCCCAACCCTCTATAAATAACGTTTATGGAGAAAGCCTAATCATGCTGACTTTAGGGAACATTGTTTTGCTTTCACAGTTACACCCAGTATGGGACCAGGACCAAAACCTCAGAGCCACAAACTTTCCATCCTTTGGGATGGTTGAATGTGCAAATGGACAGCTGGAAAAGCAATAATGATGAGGATAAGGATACTTCTTTGTCCTTCCAAGGATCTCCATGGTAATGCGTTGAGACCAGTTGGTTCCTGGTAGTCAGGTTTTGGTTTTAGACTCTTTGACAGCAGCAGAAGGTGCAGTTTAGCTCAGTTTTCCTCCTATTCTATCAGCATTGGCCTCTGTTCACACAAGCCCTTCGCTGGGAATGAAAATATTAGCAAAATGTGTTGAGTGTGAGAGGAAGCTTCCAAGAAATTGTTTTGTTGTTTAACCACCTCTTTGCTAAGAACAGTAGCTTATTTGCAGGATATTGATCTGGATGTATAAAAGCCTCAGTGTATATTTGCACTTCTGGGGACAAGTCACACTTCAAGACCCTTCTGAGAAGGGGGAGACGATAAGGAAAGAAGAGCCTCCAGTTTCACATGCCCTGGAGAGCTGTGACTCCCTTTCTTTCTTCCTTCCTTGCTTCCTGATGGAATGGCTTGGGGTGCTTTCAAAGCGTCTGTATCAGTCCCTGGGATTATATTTTCCCCCATTTATGAAAAAGCCTGAGACTGTCTGACCTCTCTGCTGCTCACCTCATCGTGGCACATGCTGGACTTCACAAACAGAACAATAATGGCATGCATCTTGGGAGCTGTAACTCTGGTGGTTGCCCTGAAGGCAGTGGGAGGAGCTGCAGAGCTGGCCCCTGTGCCTGCTGCAGGAGAGCACGTGTGCGTGAATTACGTGATCTGAATCTTAATCAAAGATTATTTGCATCACTCAGTGATACCGACTCAGCCCTTGCTCTGGGTTTTCCTCTTGTTTCCAGGCCTGAAATCGGGAGGTGTCCTGGTTTTGTGTGGGCTGGGACAACAAGCAGGTTCTTGCTATCAGGCTTAACAGAGAAAGCGGAGTTTGGAATGAGAGGGCTCATGCCAGCTCTTTTCTAAGCCCATTTCTATTTCGCTATACTGAGCACTGGGACAAAACCAACATTTGTCAAGATAATGATGCATCTCCTGTCTAATATCATGAAGACACCATCTGATTTTTTTATCTTTCTGGTTTTATTTTAGCAGAGGAGTTCACCTTATTAAAACAAAACAAGACTGTTAGTGAGCTGATGGCAGTGTTGTTTGAAGGCAGATGCAGAAGAGTCAGAGGGTTGGACTGCATCCTTTCTGACATGCTGAGTGATTTTGGCCAAGGCTCTTGCCCTTATACGTCATCATATCTTTGCTTGTAAAATGAAAACAAAAGTGCTGTGTTCAGCTGAAAGGACCTTTTTTGTTCAAAGGGTTTGGCGTTACACAGAGTAAAGGGCTGTGGAAGGACAGATAAATGACAAGTGGTAAAGCAAAGTAAAAGACACAAGCCTTTGTAACCATATGCAAAAAAATTTTTGGAGTCACCAGATGGCAGAATTCTAGACCAAATTTGGTTTTGTTCTGCAAATCAAAATATAGCATATTTTACAAATGTCTGTCAAGTGGGGTGTGGATCTTATTAAATGCCAGGAGTGTTAGAGTGCCACCACAATAGATCCAGGTACAGATAGTCTGGGAGAGATGATGAATAGCCAGTAACTTGCTGCTGTCATGGGCAGCACAGATGGCTTCAGAAACAAGCAGCACTGGGCAGTGCAAGCTGTGGGTTCCCAGGATTGCCACGGTGGGCTGTTTTTCTGCAAGAGTTCCTGCAGTCCAAGCAGGACCCAGTGCGTGGAAGTGCTCTAGCTGGAGGTGAGGCCATTAGGGAAGCTAATTGCCTTGTTCTCTGCACCCTTTCTTACGTGCAAACCTGGGGTGTGTCAGCTGTAGACCTGAACAGTCATTTTTTTAGGTGGCAATAAAACAATATGCATTTTTCAATTAATGGTGCAGGCAGCATTATGTCATTTTTCATTGCCTGCTTGAGTTAGCAGTGCTCAGGTCACTGTGGCCTTTCTAAAGAGGCAGGAAGAAATGGATAAGCCTTCTGTGGGATGTCTTTGCTAGCAGTTTTCCTTCCCTTTAATAAAAGACATCAAAAGGGATCACAGAGAACTTAGAGTAGAGACTAAATGTGCAGCACCAGGATAAATAACACACACAGTCTTTTGGATTTAGAGGACATCCCTTCATTTTTGCTCAGTGCAGTCCAGTCTCTCCTTTTCCAGTTTTCATGACAGATCTGACAAAGACAATCTTCTCTTTAAATGCTGAGCTGTGAGTGCTGCCAGACGCTCCATGCTGTAAGAGCACGCGGTTTTGATCAAACCAAACCAATTATCCCACCAGAGTGATAGTTTACCATGCGGAGAGTGTCCATCTTACAAGACCCTGCTGGAGTCCTCTTTTTTTTTGTTTGTTTGTTTGGGTTTTTTTAAATGTACATATGTATTTTTAGCTCTACACCATTATTACTCTGCTAGAGAGCCAATGACATGCTGCCGTGCAGGTAAGCTGCCTTCAGCCAAATAAAGATGTAATTGTGGCACAAGGAATTCAACACATATAATAGAAGACAAGTGCATTCAGTCTGGAAGATCGATGATGTTGACAGCTTTTGAAAATTGTAAAATGTAACTGTTATTAGAGCAAGGTGGTGGGTGAGAAACATGGCCCAAAGTAGATATTGTCAGCAAGGCAAGGCAAGGCAAAAAAAAAAAAAATCTTTTGAATTATTTGAGAGCTGTTGAAAAGGAAATAGATCTGGTTTGGTTCTCCTGATCAGGTGTGAGATGCCTGGGAGCTGATCACAGAATACCTTTTGGAAATGTAAACCTGTAGGCTGTAAAAATGAGAGTGAAATCAGGACAAAGCTCAGCAATATTACAGTGTTAATTCTGTGGGGTCCTAAGCAGAACATCTGAGGATTATTTATTTTCTCTTTAATTGCTGAAGAAGTGGTTAGGCTGGTGAGGTTTATTCCCAGGTAGCAGAGAGGCTGTGCAGGGAGGGCTTTCAGAGGCATTGGTCTCAGCAGATCCTGTGAGCAGGCTCCTGAAATTGCATGCTACAGGCCTGGGAAGGACTTTCAGCCCAGGAAAGGAAGGAGAAGGACATTGCAGTAAAAATAATCTAGGCTGCTTTGCAAGTCATTTAAAATCTTGAAAAGAGTTGCCTTCACTTTTTTTTTCCTTTTTTTTTTTTTAGAGCCTGTTGGAAAGTGTTCATCAATGGAATTTTTTTAAAGGTCGCATGTTTCCGGAAAGGAAATTACTCCTCATTCTGAGACTCTCAAATCCACTGTCACTCCATCACTCTCCTAATGTGTGGCACTCTTAAAGGCACTTGGCTTTAACTTTTCAGCTCTTCTAGCAGGATTGCCCTCTTTCCTTGCAGCACTTCTGTGGCTTTTTTTTTCCCAGCCCTCTCCAGTTCTTACACGGTTGTCGGCCTCCTTCACAATGAGCCGCCTCTGACTCTTCTCCCAGGGCTCCCATGTGAGCTCTCTCGTCCTTTTACACCTCACGTCTGCTGATGAGTTCTTCCAGACTGTTTTTAAAATGCCTTTTGTGCTCCTTGCAAGTTCTTTGCTCTGACTCCTCTCCACTGTGCCCCTCTGCTTTCCCTGCTGGAACCCAAGCATACTCCCTCTTGAGTCTTTCTATTAAAGCTGCAAAAGATGATGTGTTAAAGTGATATACTAAATTTGAACATACAAATACTTCCATAGAGCTGACTTTTTTTAAAAGTCCATCTCACATTATTTTTCTTTGTTATGTGGTCTTTCCCTTTGTTATGGCTTTTCTTAACTAGTTTACTTGCTGCTATAAACACGCAGAAGAAAGGATTCACTCATCTCTGAATTGATTTCCACACATGCGATGGAAAGCATGGTGGAAATTACACTGGAAATTGAACATTATATGGTGTGATAAATAGTAATTTGGAGGTATATTAACCTGCTTCCTTTAGGTAAAGAAATGTCTTATATAATAACTGTCCTCATTCAGTACCTGACATTTCCTCCTGATGAGGCATTTATCTTATGGCTTGATTATCTTTCTGTGAAAGCATTTCAACTCTGACCTTTTCAGATGCTATAGTGGGCTATGCTTTTACACTGACTGGCAGCTTGCAGTGGCACAAGGGCAACTAGGAATATGAGGTGCTCTGCCTACCCTAAATCATTGAAGTGGTGACAACTTGTTGAAAAGCTCGTTGATGAAACCTAATTCCCTTCCTTCCACTGAAAGATAACTTATCTAGCAAAGTAAAATGGGTTGATGTAAAAGAAAATCGTGTGGAAGCTTGGAGCTGGATGTGTGCTGGAGAGAGGGATACAGTGCTCCCCAGTACTGCAGAGGGTAAACCCTCCTGAGGGGCGTGACAGCTCAGGTGGTGACAACCTGCTTTGCCCGAGCTGACACCAGAGAGATCCGGACACATGAGAAAACAGTGCTGAAACAAAGCCAGGTGCACTATTGGTGTCTGCTACTTTGGGAAGTCAGACCTCCTCTGGCCTTTCCCTGGCTTTCCCCAACCTCTGATGGGCACTGAAACTGGCTTATTTCTCAAGGAAATGTGGAAGGTCAAGGGAGTAAGCTGCAACATTTTAATGTTGTGATTATTTACTGCTGTATGCAGCCAAAAAGGGGGTGAAGCAGGGCTAGGGGTGACTCTTGGTGTCCCAGACTCTCCCAAGGGCAGGCTGTGCACACACAGCCTTTTCTCACCTGGTCACTCGAGGGTGAGCTCTGTTCATGGCACAGCTCCTGCTGAAGGCACTTTGGGATCTGATAAAATCAGTATGCCAGCACCCTGCCCTAATTTCTTTTGCAGTTCCTGCCTGACTGGGCATAACATAAAGGCTGTCTTTAAAGTCTTTGCTTACAAGGAAACATGTGAAATGTACCCATGCTCTTTAGATCCAACCACTGAACCCTTCTACAAAAACTGCAAACAATTAAAGCAACCACAAAAGATGCATCTCTGGTTTGGTGCCATTTGACAGAGTCAAAAGCCACTGAGTGTGCCCTGCATCACCAGCATGGCTGCAGAGGGCCTGGGGGCAAAGGCTGTCTGTGCAGATGGACTCTGAGTGACACCTTGTGCACCATGAAGTCACTGTGCTCCATATTGCCATCTGACCCTCCCAGAGAGATAACTTTGACCTTCTTATGCTTTGTATCTGGCTTATGTTTCCTTTCTTTGTACACTACACCCTGCTTTGTAATACTGTCATGACCCTGAAGAGACCAGGGCTTGGTGCCCTATTCCCTTCCTACATCCTGCTGGAGGGAGAGCCTGGCTTTTGCAAGAGGGAAATCAGGATCAGAACAGTCCTTGCAAAGCTTTCCTTGTAAGAAGAGAGGTAGGCTTATGATGAGCTGCTGTGTCTCTAAAGGGAGCCCAGACATAGCCACGGGAATGACTGAGACAGCTGGATTCCCTTGGGTTATTGTGCTCTTGAGCTTTTGCTGTGAGATGATTTTTCTGGCATGCTCTTGTGGCAGTGAGGACTCAGCTCCTGTAGTGTGCCTGCCTGCACCTCCATCCCTCTGGAACAGCATTCAGAGAGAGTGCTCCGTAATGCTTGGGTTTGGAGGAGTTCCAGGGATATATGCGTACACTTTTTTACATTAGCAAGGGCTAATTCTGGAAGATGAGCCTTGAGCCAGAAGGATGGCATGGCTTGTTCCTTCTAGTTGTCTGTTCCACTGCCCCCAGTGGCCTCAAGCAAGGAATTTGGTGTTCCAAAGACAAACCCACCACGCAGGGGGTATTACATTGTGCCAAAGCACAGTGATGTGGGAAACACCTTGTAACTGGGAGCTAAAAATATCCCTATGGGTATCCCAGGGTTGGGCTACTGAACACTTCAGAGATTAGAGCTGGATGGTGAATATGAAAGATTTTGAATATGAAGAAATATTTTCCAGATTTTGTGAAAGGCTGGTGCTGTGGCAGAAGGTCAGATGGGGTGTGTTTGCAGGAGCCTCTGCTGTTGAAGACACCCAGAGTAGTTTTTTGTGCCTGTTTCTGTGTGTACAAGGGAGCTCATTACCCAAACCAGGGCACTGGGTCCTTCTCTGTAGAAACAAACCAGCAGCACTGCTGGTGCCCTGGTGCCCTGGCAGCTCATTACAGCACACGTATGGCAGAGCTGAACACGTCCATCATGCTGAGATTGGACCCCACATCCCTGCAGGGTCCTCTTCAGTCACCCAGAGCTGTTTAGGTTCACACCTGTTATTTTCACCCAACAAACACCTTTTCTCTAAGGAGAAAAGCTCTCTTTCCTCCTCCTGCCTGCTGCTTGGTCACTTCCAAGTTATTGTATGAGGACAAATAATCCTATAAAAGAGTTCTCTAAACTACACACAGCCAAGTCTAATTTTACAGCAGGTATCTTGGAGGTCTCACTGTGGTGTGGTCACTTTGGGTGGAGGACACTGCCCTTGGTACACCAGTGTGGGGAGGTGGTTCTGTTTTCTGTTGCTCAGTCAAGGCGTGGAAAACCACAGCAGGGAAATTTCACATGGTGATGGCCAAAGGCACGTCAAAGCTGAATATTCAGGGAACAACTTAATTACAGCTGTCAGGACAGAGCTGTGAGCAGAGGGTTGTTGTTTTAAAAGGAGCTGTGTTGGTGGTGCTGAGAGGAAGGGTGTGTGCAGGGCCTGGGCCTCGTTTGCACAGCAAATACTGCAGTTGGCATGTGGAGAGGATTCCCCAAAAGGGACAGGGGTTTGCAAACACAACCAGAATTAATATAATGGGGAAATAAACTCCAGACATGCTCCGCTCTGGATTAAATGATCTGCAAGAGATGAGAATCCTAGAGAGTTGAAAATGGAAGCAAAGTTCTGAGCTTGGTTTTACTTATGCTAGTAAGAATCATGAATATATCTGTGGAAGTTGATGGAGTGATGCTTATGTGACAGTTTTGTAAATGAGAGGATTTGGTCCCTGCAGTCTGTCAGAGTAAAATGTGATATTACCAAGAGCTGTCCTTTATGAGCTTTTTCTGCATGCTGGAAAACTCTGTTAACAAAATGTAACATTTTCTGAGAAAAATAAATCAATTGGGCCAATTTTCTTTCTCATTAAAAAAAAAAAAAAGTTTATAGCAGTGTCTCCTTAGTCCCTACACTTGCAGCACTCAGTGGAAAGTGATGACGATTGATGATGAGACCTGAGAATCCAAATTCTTGACAGGCACAAGAGGCTCCTTGGTGCTTGGTCTGCCAGACATTCCCACCTGCCTTTTCTCCCCCAGACCATCCCAGAGCTGCTCCAGGGCTCTCTGAGTTAAGCTGAGCTCCCAGGCTGCTGGGAAAGATGGGTGCCAGCAGTTCCTTCCTGTGTTTTTTGTTTCGAAGTCAGCCAAAGATCCCCCAGCACCCACATCCAGGTACTGCTGGGAAGCTGAACCTTGCAGGATCCAGCTGTTGAAGAAGCATCAGGCTGTGAGCATTGAGGCTGTGATTGCTCCAAATCAGCATGTGGGGTTTACCACCCTACACGTTCTGTGAAGCTGTAATGGCCCTGTCCCCACTGCTCTGACATGTGGCACACATCAAGCACTGCCAGCGGGACTGACTGGGTTTTGTCAGTATTTCCTTCTCTCCTGAGGCACTGCTGAGGTGAGCAGGAACTGTAATCACTTTCTGCCCCTTCCTTCCAATTAATGGTCTCTCTTTTGTGCATCCTAAAATTGTTCCCCTGTGACATTTGTGTGTCTAGATGGCATTAACATTTCCAAACTGGCACGGAGCAATGATGTAGCTCAGCAGCACAACCACCTGAAGTGCTTGTTTTAGCCAAAATGAGGGTACCTGTGCTGGGGGGGGGTGCAGAGGGGAATGCCTGAGATGGGGAATTGCTTGGGGATTTGAACCCAATTAAGACCAGTTCATGTACTTAAGAGGTGGATAATTTGTACATATTATCAAAAGTTGGAACTGTTTCATTGAAAATATATGGCAGTTCCTGAGGTCGGAGTAGATATGGGCTCCTGTAGCTATGAGGTGCCTGGGGAGAACAGGATTTTGTATAATCGTCCCTTTCCTGTACCTGATGACCGAACACATTTTGTTAGGGCTGTCCTCATCTTCTGGAGCAGACACGAAGCTGAGGTCCTGACCATATGTGGTCAGAGAGGTCCCATGGCATTTGGAGTAGCGTTGCTCTGGCCAGATTCCAACTTGGGTAATTACATTCTATTTCCCTAAATTCCCCCTGTAGTTTCCACTGGATATACTTCTCTTTTTCACATCCTGTCCAAACCCATGCTTTAGCTCTGTAACTAATTAATTTAAGTGCTTTGAAAGTATAAAATGCTGTGTCAGTGCTCTGAGTACTATTATTACTCGTGCCCCAATGTGATGTTGAACAGCTGTTATGGGCCAGCCCCAGAGGTGGCTGTATAAGAGAAGGGAGATCCTTTGGAAGAGCTTTGAGGCTCATTGCAAGGACACTGTACAAATCTGGAACAAAATAAAATCCCTGGAAAAAGGAACAGGCACGTAGACAGCATTTATTGAACTTTAAAAGATTAATAATAGTATAATCTTCTTCTCTTAATCTCCTTGAATGAAACAGTTTAACTACTATATTCTTGTGATGTTGATTTACTCTCAGTTACCCACACAGAGATTAGCATCTCCTTACACTAAGCACTATAAAAACTGTAGTGAGTGTTGGAGTTTATAATTGAAATAAGTCAGATGGGCAAGGAGATGAAAACAGAACTAGTCATCCCAAACTACGAGCCGTGGCTGCACAGACCAAGATATTTTATTCCCCTTTGCAATCCAGGCTTCAGGTTAGCCAGTTTGCAGAATACTCACAGGCAACATTTCGAGGCTGGGGCTTCCCAAAGCCAGGAGCAGCAAAAGTTGGGTTAAAGCTCAACAGAAAGATGCTCCTGGAGAAGCAGTGGGCAGGGGCTGAAGCACAGAATACTTTTAGTCCTTTGGCTGCACCTTTGGGAAGACCAGCAGTTCTCCTTTGAGTTGTAGATGTTTGGCCAAGCAGCAGCCTTAGCCAGGGCAGCACTGGCTGTGCCAGAGCCACATGTCACTTCCTTGGCACTAGCTTGGGAGCTTGGCCTGAAGTTTCAGAGGTGCTGAGCTCTCAGAAGTCAGAGTTTAAACTGCAGGATCTGTTGAGATGGCCAAGTACATCTTTGTTGGTCTCCCTTCAGGAAGCCATGCTTGGAGCTGTTTTTTCCAGAGGGAACAAATTGCTCTGAAAGGGGTTCACAGCCTACACTGCTGGGGTGAGGAGGTCACAGCAGAAGAGCCTTTGGTTTTCTCAGTCGCTTTTGTGAACAGATGTGGAAAGAAGGAGAGCAGAGGGGTTATGGGGGAGGGCAGGGAAGCAGAGCAGGGCTGGTCTTATCCAGGATGAAGCTGCCATTGTTTTGTTGGCGCAAGGCTATCCACACCCCAAGTGTAGGACACCAATTATTTATATGTTTTTAGACTCTGGCTAGAGGAGATGGGCTTCAGTTTAGCTTTCCCTCCAAGCAAAAACCCATATCCAAAGGCACTCATGTTTCTTCACCCATTTTCCTCCTTTCCTTCTTCTATTTCATGTGTGCCAAACGCTGCCTCGCTGTTGTGAGACTCAGGTTGGGGTTTTTAGGCCTGGTAGGAGTGAAGCACAAGGGCCACTCTAGCAGATAGGAGAACCCATGTCCTAGAAGCCTCTACATCACCCTGGAGCAGCTGTGACCACTGTCCTCAGACTGTGGACAAGAGGGCGTGAAGGCACCTGTGTCAGAGATGGCACCGCTGCTTTCCATTTCTCGTGCTGAAATATTCTCTTTTTTCACCTGTGTCATAAGGAATTGACACAGGGAGTTGAGCAGTCCCAGAAAAGCATTGCTCCAGTGAGTCTAAACACAGGAACTTAAATTTGAGTTTAGTCCTTAGTACATAGCCCAGATCACCTTGGGTCAGCATGTATAGGACTCTCTGCAGCCTTCTTACCTGCTCCTGCATGTATTTAGTTTGCTCATTTAGTGACGGAGTGAATTGCTCCATAGACTCTGTAGTTATTATATTTCATGTTTTAATACAAAGGAACATACTTACTTCAAGGGGAGCTATTATTTTAAAGGGATGAAACTGAAGCCTGAGGAAATTGCAGGGATGCAGTCTGCCATCTGTTTAGCTGCTTTGGTTATGGTAGGCTTTATGAAAGCCATTTTGCTCAGGAGGATGAACTGGATGTGAGTGGTTGACAATGACATTTAGAAGAGACAATCTGGCAAATGAGAAAGCATGAGAGTCTCCTGTGGACTGTTAAATACCGAATAAAATATGAATAGTGCTGTGTTATTACTAAAATGAGCTATTTTTAATGATCCCACTTATAACCTGCCAGACCTCTGATGTGACAGTTAGCAACAGCACTCAAAAAAACATGAATAATAAAGAAAGCAGTTTAAAGGTTGGACTATATATTAATATATATTCTGGTATAGGTCTCAGGTGTCTCTAATGAAGAAAGATAATTGCACAAAGAGCTAACAAGAAAATCATGGATTTCTCCCTCCCACCTGAAAGTTATTGATTTAATTTAGTGTAATAATGCAGAGGGAAACCAAACAAGTTTGATGAAAATTTCCTGTGCTGTTTTAAAACAGTGGCAGAGAGCTGTGCTCACACTAGAGGAGGAAAAGGAAATATTTTTCAGATTAATAGCCACTAAAGAAAATGCTTAACAAGATTTAGTAGAGTTACACTTTTTTTGGTTTAGCAGTCCAGGGTAATTGGCATTCAAGAATTTTAAAATTCTGGATGAGATTAGTGTCTCTGGTTAACAGATGTTAATTTTTAATAAACCTTGAATTAACAATAAGGAGTAATAGACCACAACAAATATGGGAATACAATGTTCTAGTTGAGAGAGAGAGCTGAAAGTCGAGGAGTTCTTTCTGGCCCCAGTCCAGATTCTAGCTGAGTAGGTTTGTCTCTGAACAGGTTGCTCCAACAATTTTCAGCCTGGAAAGTCTTTTGTCTCCTTGCCAGGCTTAGCCCAAGGAAGAAGGTTAGATATGCTCTGTGATTTGGGCATTTTCAAGGTACCTGCCACCCTTTCTGCCATTTGATAAGACCCAGGGTGACATCAGGGCTGGCTGGCTTCTCTCCTGCACAGTGTGGAGTGGAAACCTAGGCAACATCTCTGGCATGGAGGAGCGAGCCACAGGATATACCTAGTGTGGGACAGAAAATACAGAAATTGTGCTGGAAGTAAGGATCAGGAAACAGGATTGGGATTCAGTGCATGGCAGGAATTGTAAAATGTGTCCTGAGGCCCAGAGCAGATGTCTGTGCTTTTACTGACATGGCTGCATCTTTCCCTGTGGTGATGTGGCTCCTCCTCCACTGTGGCATCGGCAGAGTGCTGTGCTGTGCTGGCAAAGCCTGCTGGACCCCAGGGCAGGGAGGGCTCCGGGTTAGCAGATGCCAAGCCCTGAATCAGGAAAGCAAAGGGTAACTGAGCCAGGAAGAAGCCTGGGGGCGTGTTAGTGCTTGGGAGCATCCTTAAGGAAGAGGAGATCACCACCGAGGACAGATAAAGAGCCATGGTGATGGGCAGCAGGAGGATCAGCACTCTCCAGGAGGTGCTCTTGGTGGCCTTGAAGAAATTATTCCTTGTCATAGGGGAAAAAAATGTCCTTTTGGTCTCTTTCCTGTTCTCAGTCCTTCTGTGCTTGACAGGGAAAATGCCTCCCCATGGTCCTGGCAGGGAAGCTGGGAACAGTGTGGGAAAGGCATCACTCAGGAGGGAAGAGGAGCTGATGCTGAGTGCTGGGCTGCCCCCAACCCCTGTTTGTGGGGGACAGAGATTGTGCAGGCAGACAGAGCTCCACGGGTGCAGTGTGTCCTTTGCAGCTCTTGGCCCTCCGTGCCCCTCTCTTCGTGACCTCTTTCAGCCCCTGCTGCTCAGGTGAGGCAGCCACGTGTGGAGTTGAAATGACAGAAATGGGCCAAATCTCAGCCCAGGTTAGCTCAGAGAGGAGCTGTGGTTGTCACAGTTCCTTATGGAAGGGCATCTCCTTCCACCAGTCGTAGCTGGTGAACTGGTGATTTATGCACTAACTTACATTTTTGCAGGGCTTTGACCAAGACCTTGTCTCCACCAAGAAAAATTAAGGGGATGATTTCCAAACCAGATGCTCATGAGTATAATCCTTATTTATGTGAGAACTTCCACAAGCCTAAGCTTTTTACTGCCATTGCACTTGCAGTGCCTTTAATGGCCATAGATCCATAACAGGCAGACTTTCAGAAGAACAGCACCATCACTCAAGTTCAGTAATCCTTTCCCAAGAAGATGTTGAAGGATTAACCAGGACCTCATGATAGGTACACCTGGAAACCTCTGAACTTGATTTAAAGGGGTTCACAGAGTTGTAATTAACTCAGAACTGCCAAACACAAGTATAGTTCAAGGAAATAATATTCCAGCTTTTCAGTGCTTAAACGGAAAAATGAATTAATCCTTGGCAATTACTGAGTTAAAAGACTTAACTCATGACTTGAAATACTCCCACACAATCTTGTTTCCAAAGCTTTCATTAACTGAGCTAATAATTACTACTACAATTAGAGATGTGAGGCATTAAAAAGTCCAGGATAATAAAACATATGTAGTTATTTTAAAAAATTACCATTCAGTTTTGCAGTGTGTAAGAAATTCACCTTGTCTCTTGTTTGGAAACGTTCCATATCCACACAATACTAAATTTTTTTTTAGCAGTAAAATGGTCTCATTTGCTGCCATAAAGCATCCCAGGAGAGCCCCAAACCAGTTCTTTGCTTTGTCTCCTTGTGTTTACCTGGGGAAGCCTGTGGTTGACATCAGAGGTCTAAATTAGTGGAAAGGTTATTTTTTTCTGGGGGATGTGAGTGAAGATGGAATGGCTGATGGTTTCTGATGGGGTCTTGTATGATCACAGATGTGATTTTTTTCATTCATTTCCTTGTTTTTGTCCTGTTTAATACAAAGGCAATTCAGTGTTGGTAATTGAGGGAATGACATCAAATGCTGAACTAGGCCAACTCTGGGATCTCAAACAATCGTGTCTTTATGGCAAAGCATCTCCCCCCAGAGAGGCGGGTTCTCAGCAGAAAGGAAAGCTTGGGAAAAGGAAGACGTGGGTGGGAAGGGAGTCACGAAGATGCAAAGGGTGCTTGTCAGTGAACTCTTTGGGAGTTTGCCTGGTGGAGAACAAGGGAAGGGGAGAAGAAATTGACTCCTTTTTAAAATATTCAGTATGGAATTTTTATGTACAGAGCAGCCCATCTTCAATCAGGCCGAGGGTTAACAAATGCAAATGGACTGTTTAGTCAGATCTTAAACAGATACCCTTTTTTTTTTGGCTTGTTACTATGATTATCTCTTGCCAAGAAAACATGGAAAAATGCTGCTTTGCATCAATGCAAAGTGATTTTTTTTTTTTTAATTTTCATTCCCTAACTTTTGGGTTAGGAAAAGGAAAAAAACAGTTATTTGCAGGCCTGTGGTGTGTCTTGGATATCCTCTGGCTACCTGAGGACACGCACACCCAGCAGGGTTTGCATGGGACCCTGATGCAAGGCTACTGGAAACTGGGATGGAGCCTTTGGGAGCAAGGAGGGCTTGCTCTGGGATCATGTAATAAAATAAAATAATATCATGTAATGTGTTTGTGAAGTGCTCCTGGCTTGATAACTGGAGGTGTTTGCCATAGTTTTGTACAGATTGTTTCAGGAAGAGAAAGAGAAGGCACTGATCTTGATTTTGTTTAGCAAAAAAGCAGGATGGCAGAGGACCAAGAGTAAGATACCTGGAGAACACAATGAGTGAAATTAGTTATTTGGAAGTTGCTCTGCAACTGTTTGATTTTTTTTTCCTCCTTTGAATGGTGTGTGTACGTGCATGAGCATCAGTGTGTGCATAACTCAGCCCTGGGCAAGGGGAACTGGGAAATTCACCGGGCTGTGGGAGAAGGCAAGAGGTTAAAAGGGGGAGAAAAATGCATCTTGAGGTCCTCTCTTCCTTCCCATCCATGGGCTGAAGGATATTTTGAGATACAGCTTTACTTTGAAGTGGGGATGGGCTTCACATAAAATCTTATTTTTTTTATGGCCTGTCATACCTTTGTTCCTGGCTGGTGATGGCTCATGTCAAAAATTCTCACTGAGTGGGTTTCCCAGCTGCAAAAAGCCCCAGTTAGTGGGAATTCCTTAGTATAAAGCTTCAAGATTTTTGGGAGCAACAAGAGAGAAACAGGTTTAAACAAAAATCAGAACATGTCTAGGCACTGAAGTCCTCTGCCCTTGTTTTTCTTGGACACTGCAGCCTGTCTTTGTGGTAACAGTCATTAGGCAAAGCATTTGCAATAATTTATTTGATGCATTTTGTACAATCTTACTTTTTCTAATTTTACTGAAAGAATGTTTGATGTCTCTGCATTTTGTTTTTTATATTCAAATCAGATCCGAAGCATTGTGCCAGCATATTCCTGCCTGTTGGGGCTATGGATAAACTATTCACTCTGACTATTTACCATTCAATAGTCATTCTTCCAACCCCATGATTGAGAAACCATGTGATCTAATACTAATTTCGGTCCTTGGCTGACTCTCTAAATAGCCTACAGAGAGGAAAAGAGACTTCCAGATTTTCCTAGCAGCCTAGCTCAGTAGGAGTCCTTCCATGAACTTGCTTTTCCAACCTCAACAATGCTGTGATCCGTGCTATCTCTAGAAAACTTTTCAACTAACATTTTTATGAACACAGACCTCCTATAAATATTTGAAGAAAACCAATAAAAAGGGTCACAAACTGAAGCAGTTTCATGGGCTTTGCTCACATCACTGAACAATGGTATATGTTTTCCAAGCTGTGATGTTGATGGCTTTTCATCTGATTCATCTGATTTCCATATAATTAGAAAAAGGAATTGTTTTTCTCTTAACTGTAGGCAATTGGATGAGCCATAAGTCAGAATTAAAATGTGATTATCTGTTATGAAGATCTCAGATTCCTTTCAAACTTTCATTATTTACAATCCTTTTCTTGGTGACATTTCAATTCTCTGGAAATTATGTTCTAAATTGTACCTAACATGCTCACCACCCACATGTAACACATGCAATAAGCTTATAAGATAGAAGAGGTGAATGTTTCCATTTCAAATTTGATTTTTAATGAGATTTTGGAGTGTAGGGCGAGTATTTTGCTAAAATATATGGCAGAGATTGCACAGCAAGAGTCTAACAAGGCTTTCAATGGCAGTAATCTGCAATGTTATTTTTCTGCCATCTGGGTAAAATCCACCCTGTTCTCTCCAAAGCAGTGTAAAGGTTCTTTGCGTAGGAGAAGTGTACAGGGTCAGCAAAGCAGGAATCTCATCTCAAATCAGCCCTGATGTTGTGGTTGGTGCAGGGGGAAGGGGTGGCTGCTGAATGGAAGAGCCCCAGATTTTCTCCTGGTGCCCAGTATTGTGTGGGAGGTGCTGGGATTTTCCCACTTGGGTATCAATTGTTAAGTAACATGAGTAGAGCCTATGGGAGCACTAACAATGTGGAAAGGGCACATTATGAATGGATTTTGCATTCATAGCCCTTGCAGCTGGATCCATGTGGAGCCTCATCCCTCCTTGGTCCCTCCCTGTTTCCAGAGCCCCAGTGGCTCCCCACAACTTCATCACCAGCACAGCAGGGCTCAGCTCCTTACTCACTTCAGTGCACTTTTCTCAAAAATTGAAACCACCTCCTCTTTTTCAGAAGAAAACATATGTTGAGGGGAGAAATAATTAAAAATTTAAATTGGATCAGACTCTGATCTCTGGTGCTTTGGCTTGACCCTGAGGTAACTTTGTGGGATTAAAGTCAAAGACTCCAGTTATTCCACTTTTCCTTAGTTGTAAAAGAGCACAGTATCTGACCTATTATCTACTGGGAAATGCAGTACTGGTGGTGATTTTTGTCTTTCTGGATTATTTTTCTGGAGAATAATTGGCTTCTTTACTTAGAGCAGGTCTGAAAATCAGAGGTCTATAGATGGCATACCCATATTCATAAAAGATTTATATAAAGATATTCCTTTTTCATTTCACTCCAGCAGCATAGCTTAAAACTTATTTCTTTGGGCTTACAAATTTGGCTTCTGGAACTAGCATTTAATGCACTCTTCACTGCTAAGTCCTTATGGGATCTGGCAATATTGAAATTAGACTATTCCCATATAGCAATTGCAGGCTTTCCAGCGGGCTGAGAGACTTCCTGGAAAGACCATACGGATTTCACTTGTCTTCACGTTAGGAAAGTATTCCCATTTTATACACCAGTGTCCAGATTCTCAGCAAGCCTCTGCTGTTTACAGCCACAAAATTTGTCAGCTCATATGTCTGAATGCTGTGATACCATAACAGTGGATGCACTAGAAATTCCCCAAGCAGCTCTGTGGTTACATCTCCTGTGTCCAACAGACAGCTGCAGAACGTGCTCGTTACTGCACACTTGTATTCAAAGAATTACTGCACCCCAAATATCACAGATGGTGATGCAAAAGCATTGGGCTTGCTGTTTGTTGACAAAAACAGCTTGGGAGCTCTGGCTGGAAATTCTAGGGCCAGTGTGGTGTCAGGAAAACACGTAGGGACAAAGCTAGGGATGAACTCACCTGGGACATGATTTGTGTTACTGTGATTCTCCTAGCTGCCAGTGAAGATCAGAGCCCGCAGAGTGCAGAAGTGTGCCAAAGCACTCCAGCCTTGCAGGAGGGCTGGGGGGAGCAGTAGGGGGTTGTTGGGTGCTGGGATGTGCAGAGGCAGGTCTGAGCCCACATTCCTGTGTTTTAAATCTTGGCTCCGAGGCAATCCTTCCTTGCTTCTAAATTTTAGAACACTCTCATCTAGATTTTCTTCAAGCCTGATTCTGATCCACTGTCTATAAATAGCTTCTGGTTTTAGCAGCTTAAATTTTAAAAATAAAAAAAAAAAAAAAGAGGAAGGGGCATGTGCTTTGCTGCAGAGCTTGAAGAGCTCGCCTCTTCAAAACACTCTTGTAAGTGGGAAGGGGAGGAAGTAATGGGCGTTTGACTAAGTTAATGTACTTGGTGAACCATTGGAGAGCTGCCAGCTCTCATTTTAAAATAAATGCCTACATTAATTTTTAAAGTTTAAATGCATATTTTGCATGTTTGCTCTCAGCTCTCCTGGGTTCCCTGGCACTTTTCGAGGTGCAGAAGCCAGGATGGCCAGGCCTCCCTGGGGACCTCCCTGTGGAGGCAGCTGGGAATGGGTGCTTGGAGCTCTCCTCTGTTCCCATGGCATTTGCTACATGGGTATAATTCCTTCCTTGCAGAGAAAGCCTTACCTGCTGCTTAACTCACTAAAAATATTTAAAATATAAAAAAAACGAGAAGATTTTGCATTTTCCCAGTGCAGTTAATTCCCTTCAGGTGATAAGAAACTGAACCCAAGCAGAGTCCATGTTACAGATATCAGCACAATGGCATCTTCTATAAATAGGGTCACTGTAGCTATGCCAGAGATTTGCTGAGCATAGATTTAATTTAATCAAGGTATCTCTTAGTGTCAAGGCCATATGTTTAAAATTAGCACTATGATCTCTCTTGGCCCCCTTTAAAATTGTGACCGCCCAGAATCCGTATCCCTTGAAGGCTTTTGCCAGGCAAACAGCATCCAGATTGCTGAGGGGAAGGATGTTTTCCTAAGGCTGAAGCCCTCTTTGGAAAGCTTGTAGGCAGGCAGTAAAAACAAACCAGTAATGAGGGAGCTGTGCCATTCACTGGGGACTGCAGGGAGGAATTTGGCAAGAAGGAGGGCCATGGAGGGTAGTGCAGGAGCAGCAAGGTGTAAGCAAGCTGTTCCTTGGCACCAAAGCAGGAGGAAAGGTATTTCCAGATGGCAGTCAGAGGGACCAGCTGCAGAGAGGAGAGGGAGCAGCCCTGAGTGTGGAGGATTCCCCTGGCCCCAGCTGAACCTCCAGCACAGCTGTGGCCACAGGAGAGGGGAAGGCAGCTGCCTCCACGTGAGCTGCTGCCTTGGCTCTGCAAGCTGCAGGATTTGCAAGGTTTTCCCCCCGGGCAAGAACTCACTGAGCACAAGTGTTTAGCAGGCTAATGCCCCTTCTCCCCTCCTCTTGCTGCATGGTGCAAGCCAAGGTCCCAGAAGTGATGTCCAGCTGACAGGTCTCATAACCTGAGTCCCTTCAGTCACCCCATCGAGGAGAACAGGAATCACACAGGGTTGATTTTATTGTCATGGCACTGTAACATATGAGCCTACCCAGGAGCCGATTTCAGTGTAGATTTGCTAAATACCTTTTGGATTAAATGGGTCTGTAACACCACCTTGGAATGTGCCAGTCAGTACAGGGGCTTTCCCTTCTGCGAAAAGCAAACACCACGGGCTTCTTCCCAAAATCAGAAGCCCTATCAATCCCCTTGGTCACCACAGTCATCTCCTTCACCCCAGGGAGAAAAGCACACTGTGGCTTGCAGCCATTTCAGCCTGGTCTGCCTGGGAGAGGCTTCCCAGCCCCCACTACACTCCCTCTGTGCCTGTCCTTTTCAAAGTATCAGCAGAATTTAAAGGCAGAGCTTGCAGTAAAAAAGAGCTGTGTCTTACCAAAAAGAGCACCTTTAATCACAGTTTACAATGGCAGCTTGCACAGTAAATAATAGTTGTCTTAAAATCACCTTGCTCCTGTTCAGTGCTCTCTCCTGTGACAGGAATGCCTCTCAAAAGGCAGGGCAATGACAGTGGTCCAGCCAGGACATCCTCGTCCATGTGTCCGTCCTGCTGGGGACAAGCACAGAAGCCCACCTGCACCCCACAGAAATGTGAGCACAAGCTGTCTACGTCTGGAGTCAAAGGTTTAGTGGACCAATGCCACTAAACCATATTTTTATGGGTTTAGGAATTTTTTAACGCATCTACTTGATAATTCCCATTCTGACAATGAAACCATGTTCCCAGGCACATGGCTCAGCAAGGCAGGAATTTCTGTCCAGCTTTGCATGTGGTCCAAAGTACCATGGAAGGCTTTGGTCCCCAAAGTTTTCCTGAAGAAACTGCCTTCAGACTGGCTGTAACTGCACTAAATACTGCATTTTTGAGGAAGCAGCAGATCTGGTTTGTGTTGTTTTTAGTGTAAAGACACAACCAGACTGGGGCAATGCCCACCCCAGCCCCATGCAGGCTTGTGAGCTGAGCAGAACCACCTCGGCTTTTCCCGTCACCACTTCCCTGCCTTGGCTGAGCTGAGCCATCTCCCTGAGCACTTGTCTGTGGTCAGCTCCGCCTGTGATGCCTGCTGCAGTTTCTGGGAGGAGAGGCAGCATTAAATTCAGGATTAATTACCATATTTCTGTAGCTGATGGCACAAGGGACATGCCCAGGGGAAGACAGGGCCGTAATGAACCCCTCTGACTCTTTGAGTCACCTCACTGGACTGCAAAGGCTGAATAAATTCCTTAGCCACGATGGAGTTTACCCCAATGACTCAAGACTGCTCATGTTTTCCATTTGTCTTTTTGAACTTGCATTTTAATATTAGCCAAAGTCATTCTTAATTCCTTTCTTAAACTAAAATGAAGATTATCATGACTGTCAGGTATGCACTAGCACTCCTTCAAAGTAAGTATTTTATATAGCACCTTCAGATTAATATATATGCAAATAAGGTGTTACAGATTAATTAGTATGCAAATTAAGCCATGTGTTATTCGTGTATACATACATCTTGCCAAGCCTGGTTGGGCTAGCAGGTAGCTGGTGTACTTGTTTATGAACTCATCTCTATTATTCCTTGGTAGCAGGGAAGGGGTGCATGTTATTTCACCTGCCTCTACCCAAAGATGCAACACTGAAAGTACTAATATTTTTCAAACTAAATTTTCTTGCCTGTAAATGTTTATAACAGAGCTGCTGATATCCAGCTAAGTTCATCTAGTTAGATTTCAAAATACCATCTTTCTCAAGTGAAATCATTATCAGGACACCATTTACCAAGCTCAAGTCATCAAAATCTCTGCAAGATGACAGATTTACCCAGGTCATTATAACAACAGCAAAAGCTGCAGGCAGGTTGTTAGTAAGTGCAGGGAGGAAAACCCAATGCTATCAAAGCTAAAATGACTTGGGAGCAGCTGCTCCCAAAACAGCAGGTCAGTGAAAAACAGTGGGAATGACATGCGCAGCTGTGCTGGAGGTCCTGCATGAGAACCACTTTCTTCCTCATTTCCCTTGGATGAGCGGGGACCAGATCCAGCTGCTGACTCCTGGGAAAGCCCACCTGGGCCATAGGAGGTGCAAGGAGTAGAGCTGAGACCTCTGAGGATGACTGCTCTGAGAGATGCATTTCCATCCCATTTGTCTTTCCCAATCTCCATCTCGTGTTCTCCACTCCACATGGGTTTGCATCCTACTTATCTCAGAGAAATATGGAGCTTGGATGGAGATGTTAAAATCCGGGAGCTCAAGGAGGGCATTCACAAGGTCTTGTTGTGGTCTGCAGAGCTGTTGTGGTATTTCCTGCTTCATTTTCTTCATTTTTTTTCCAAAACAGTGTAGCTGGTCTCTGAGAGCATCTGGAGTAGCAGTCAGCTTTTCCAAAGCCTTTTTCCCCTGCTTTGCATCACTCAGCACACAAGCAAATGTGGGGTCAGTCTGGTGGGAGGCTTCAGTATAGCCAGGTGTAATGATGAGCCATGGGGTGGACCAGCCTTCTGTTTAATTTAAGAAGCTTTTCCCTGTGTTTTGAGCCCAACAGTGAAATCCCAGCATCCAGCTGCATTTCACTGACTCATTACTTCATAGATCATCTCAATAATCTGATTCCAGAGCTCTCACACTCTATTCCCACTTCTCCAACCATCAGCCAAGTGAGCTGGGTTAAATTTCTTGCAGCACAGAGGGGACTAGAATAGGCTACGCAAGACCTAATTAGCAGTCTTTTCCCTTTACAACATATTGAAGTTTTCTAGGCAGAGAGCCATATTTTTTTCATAGCCTTCTCTTTCCCTCCCTCCCTCGCTCCTTTTTTTTTCTTTTTGGTAGCTTCTAATTTTTTATTAAAGGATAACAACATTATTGACAGTACAAGATACTTTCTTACATGCTGCTAAGCAATAAAAAGGAAAATGTCAGATATACAAGATAAGAGAAAAATGGAGCTAAGGCAATCAGGCACATTACAGGAGCTATACTAACTGCCATAATAAAAGCTATACCAGTAATTTTCTTTTAGCCAGTTCCTGTCTTGAGACTTTCCTACAAAGACATTCAGTATTAGCTGCCTTGGACAAGCAATAAAACTTTCCCATTTTCTTCGTCGTTTCAGGAGTGGGACTCTTTGGCTTGAATTTCTTGCTGCTGGGGTTGTTCCCCAGAAAAGTGGAATCATCTCTTTGTGCTTGTGTGTCCCTCAGGTACACAGCAATTAAAACTTGCTGGGGCCTATGGTGTGTGTTCAACTGAAGTGCGATTGCTGTGATTTCCCTGGAAACCAGAGGGAAGCCCTGGGTATTGCATTGTGAGCCTTTTAAGGATCTGTTTTGGTTTGAGAGCTGGTCACTGCCCACCTGGAGCCCGTATGGTCTGTGTGGTTCAGGGGTAGATGAGCTGAACCAGTCAGTGGAGCGAGATGTGCTCGGTCAATATTTCAATGTTTCTTTGCCACGGGAGCTTTCCCTCCCCCTGAGTGTGCTGAAGGAGAGTGACTGTGGGAGGTTCTGCCCCATGCCCTTCATCTACCTCAAGTGAGACTTTAATTCTCCTCCTGCAGCTTTATTCGTGCCCTGGACAGCCAAGTTAGATGTTTACCCACTTCCTAATCAATGTTTAGTGGCTCCCACCAAAATGACCCAGGCAAGCTCACCTTGGAGTGTCAGTGCTGTGTTGGGCCATTTCCAACTCCTCTCTATAATACCCAATCTACCTCTTGAAGATTTGATTAAGTTCCCACTGAATTCAGAAGCAAAACTGATAATAAAATCTGTTGGAGCAGGTCACATGGTAACAAATGTTGGATTTTAATTTATTATAATAATATCAAAGCTAATGCTGGCTTTGCAATGAACCCCTGGAATGCTGGCATACAAAAGAGTGGGGGGAAAATGCTATTAATTCAGAGACAGATATATTTATTTCAAGTAGATTATTCTTAGAAGCACTCATAGCATTATTTACAAGAATATTTTAAAAATTGCAGTGCTACAAAACTGAGATTCATCACTGAGGTAAAACATTTCATTATTATTTCTCAAATAAATTCCCCCAGCAGAATATGAATTACAGGATTTCAGCCAGCCTTTTCAAGAAACCTCTTTTAAAAATTTACATAGCTTATAACAGATTGCCAGAAATATTGCAAGCAGCCATTAATTTACTCCTAGCCAATTAAAGCCTATGCTAACACATGCACTGATATGCACACACTTGTTCCTAATTTTTCTTCTGCAGTTAACCATGAACAAAAAGACATGCCTTAGAACTAAAAAGAATTTGAAGGCATTTTCATGCTTTCTCTTTTCAAGCTCAAGGGCAAATGTGCCTTTGATAAATATCATTCTGGGTTTTTTTCTTCCAATGAAGAAACATCCTTACAAATCACTATTTTTTTTTTTTTTTTCTGTCGTTGATTGGCAGGCAGATTTGCAAACAGCAGCATACCCTCCAAAACAATGTCTCCTTGAGCTTTTAAGTTTAAATTGTTAAGATTTTTAATTGAATTAATTTCTTACAGATACTAGGTTGAAGAAAGACATGAAACAGAGGGATTTGGGCTTTTTTATACTGTGAACTGATGAAGTGATTTACAAAAATGGTGAAAATCACTGGTGTTCTCAAGGGAGTGCTGAGTGTGACCCCCTTTATTTGATCTTTTTTTTTTTTTTTTTTTTTTTTTGTGGGGGGTTGGTTTTTTTTTG
>VWZN01009788.1:833404-895498 GCA_013396955.1 Regulus satrapa | reverse complement strand
TTTTTTGGTGGGGATGGTGTTACTTTAGTTAAATTCCATCACTTAGTAGCAATCTACATACCCAAGAGGTTAATGCAATGAACTTCTATCAACCATGATATCAACTTCCTCAATAGGAGAAGAGGAGGGGCAGGCACTGATCCCTTGTTTGTGGTGACCAGTGGGTGGTTGGGCACTGAACAGGATCCCCAGGGAAGTGGTCACAGCACCAAGCCTGACAGAGTTCAAGAAACATTTGGAAAATGCTCTCAGGACATGGTGTGGTTCCTGGGGTGACCTGTGCAGGGCCAGGGGCTGGAGCAAGGATCTTTGTGGGTCCCTTCCCTTCCAACTCAGGATGTTCCAAGATTCTATGTCTGCAGGCTGGGAATTTTTTACATGCCTCTGAGAAAGAAGGGACTGCAAGGAGAAATGTCTGCTCTCTCGGCTGCTGAGTGTCTGGAGTGCAAGTGGTTTGTTCCATGAGCATCTCAGGGCACATCCTGATACCCATGGGGCTGAGATTCCCCTGGGCCACCTGCAGCCAGCCTGAAGGAGCCTTGGCTTGCCCTGCAGTTCAGGCAAGGGGTACATCTCTGAGTCAGTGCAGCCCATGACAGAACTGTAGGAGTGCATGAAGGTTGGCATGGCTGATGAGGCTTCATCCTTCCTACTCACTCTCCTTGCCAGGGAAAAGTCAGTATGAAAATTGCTCTGTAGAGCTGTGAATTACCCATCTGAGCTGCTGGCTGTGTTCCACAGGACAAGAACTGGAGCTAAGCATTTTCCAAATTATAAGAAAACCCGATGAAGACGGATGAGGTTCAAAACATTATGATCCACACTGCGAACTTTCCACTGTGTTTTAGCTCAAGCTGTAATATTATGATCAGCATAAAAAGGCTTGAAATGCTGGATTTGCAGTGGAAATACTGACTTTTGCACACTACTAAACCTGGAGGTTCACACACTCAAATAACTGATATGATTAAAAATGTCACAAGCCGTTTAGGAAGGCACCATGATTAGTTTTCCATCTTCTGTGACAAGGCTTGCCACCCTTCCACATCTATCAGTATTACAAATTTCGATAGGAAAAAGAAAATCAATTCCACTTGAATATTATTTTTGATGGTTGCTCTAACTCTTCTGATGGTCCAAACAAAAGACTCCAGTTTAATGTGTGTGTATTTTGAGCTGTGCCCCTTGCTGACCCTCCAGTTTAATTTCCGTCCTTCAGATGAGATGAATGAAGCGTGAAGCAGGTCATATCTCAAACCACTGACACATGGGTTACAGACAGAACTCACGGGCAGGAGAGGCAGCCAGGTTGTAGATTAAATCAAAGCAGTTCTGAATAGATGGGAGGTCAGCAAGGGCCAGCTTTGACATTTGATAGGACCTTGTGATCAATCAACTCTTTCTTGAGTCTCATGGATTTCTTGATGACAGCACTTCTTTAAATAAATAAATAAATAAATAAATAGACAAACAAGCCTAAATACAGCTTCTTCAAATCTGCCAGAGGACCTCTGGATTGTGTAGGCAATAAGGATTAATTATTAGCAGAGATGATAATAGCAGGAGTTGTTTAAAGCAGCCAACATGGAAGTTAGTGCTTTTTAATTGCAGGCATTTTCTCTACTTGCAGTGGTAATAATTTTTTGCGTGATGTGTATTATATCACTATGATTTTGGTAATAATCCAAATGCATGATAGCAAATCCTGGTTGTTTATGGCACTTGGGAGTAATCAGAAAGAGTCCTTGATTAAAAACCTCCTGTTACATTGAAAGGAAGGATGAAGTGATATCCTGGCCCCTGATGAAATTTATCCCCTGCTGAGTCATTCCTGCCAGGATGATTTATCTGGAGGGAGTAGGAGCATCCCTGAGAAGCAAATGTTTGGCTTTGGGCATGGACCATATTACAAGAAAATAAACAAATTTTCCCACAGGAGTAGGTTCCTCACTGTCTGTGGACTTTGCCACATAAACACACTTGGGCATTAGAGCTTGTTAGAGGAGTATTTGCAGCATCATTCCCCATCAGACCTGGTTTTTCCCCTCTAATCTGTATGAGAATTTTCCTACAGGTAGATCCCAATGAAAAAATCATTCCTTTCAGTGGTTTTGGAGACAGAGTTAAACTTTCAGGGAGAATATGCAGCCTAGGAGTGTTTGTCATGAGCAAATGGAGCTGTGCTCTCACAAGGTTTCAAGAGGATTGTTTCAGTTGTATTTTTCTGTCACTTAAAGAAATAAATGACATGGCTTCTTACTCCCCTTCCTTGCTTCATGCAAGTATTGGAAATACAGGATCTATTTCTGGGGTTGGCTGTGGAATCTCATTAGAGATCATTGTGAAAATATTGTTTTCAAGAAAATATTAAATTCAGGAAAGACTGCCAGAAATTTCTTTTTGGAACATAAAAGAAAAATAGATGCAAACCCCTTATTTGATGTCAAGGGACGTGCTGTAATGAAATGGAGAAGAGCTGATGAGGAAAGCAGGATTTGGAAGAGGGTTTAGAGAGCAGTGAATTTCCCCAATGAGCCATGAACTTCCCTGTGTGGTCTTAGCCTCTAACTCAAGGTTCACAGGCTAGGGCTAACATTTCCTTACCTTGGGGGATAAATCCCTTTCATCAACAACAGTATAAAGACAGTTGGTACTGCAGTGATGGAGCAGCATATAAGTAACTTGACAGGCAGAGTAATGGGCCTGTGTTTCATTGTTCTGCTGAGTAAGACTCCCTGGGCATTCCCAGACACACATTTCCAGGAGAAATGAAAACACCAGAAGCCCTCTTTGCAGGCATTCCACTGAGCTGAGGTCCCAGGGACACTGGCTGGGTGGGCAGTGCCCTTCAGGGCAGGACTGGGCCGGGCCCCTGAGCTGGGTGGTGACCATCAGATGTTAACTCACAAAAAACACTGGTAATGAGAACGTAGGAGAAGGGAATTTGCTAATAATAGCTGGAGCAATAGAGTTAGAGACACCCGAGTTCCTCTTTTACCTCACCATTCTATCTCTTCTTGGCTCTGTGCAGCTCTAGTGCTCTGTGCTTTTGAAAATCATGTCAGGAGACTGTTGGAAATTAAGTCCATTTGCATGACAGCCATTCTGTGACAGTCAATGCTCTCTCACCTCAAAAAGATCTAGGCTTCAACACTAGGGTGTTGCATACAGGACGATTAATTATTAGGATTACGTGCAAGCACTGCCTTTAGGTGATGAAGAATAAATTAAAGTGATGCTGTAAATTAGCAATTTATATGTATATTTCAGTCACAGAATGATAGAAATGTGCTAAATTGAAAAGGCCCCATCAGGATCATTGAGTCCAACTCATGGCCTTATGCAGGACACCATGATAATCACGCCGTGTCATGTCCTCCCTTCTTTTTGCCTATTTCTTTACCTAGAGTCCTTCAATTTACCTGACCCACACAATATGCTCTTGGACTATTCTCTAGTGCTTACCAATCCATTTGTTCTGTGATAATCCACATCCTTCTTGTTTTCATCAGTCATTGCAGTATAATGATTTGTAAATGGCCATTTTTGCATCAGGACACACCAAAGCAACACTAGCTGTGTGCTTGAGAAGAAAAGAAAGATAGCAAGGTTACTGAAGTCACCAAAATACCAAATATGTGTTTCCCATGAAGAACACAGGTTTGGTTTTCATGAAGAACTCAAAGCAAATTTGTTCATTTAATAAGAAATGCATACAGGGAATGCTGCTTGTGATCAGTGATTTGGTAACGTTTGTGAGAGCCCTGCAGCAAGAGCCTATTTTAAGCTAGAAGGATTATCCTGGCAGAAGGACAGAGCACCCTTGGCTGGGATAAAAGCCCCAGAGCAGCCAGCCCTGGATTGGAGCTCAACCACTGTTTCAGCTGAGGCTCTGAAACAGCTCAGAAAGAATCTGGTCAAATAGAATGTGTAGCTGCATTTTACTGCTTTACTTTGCTTTATATGAACCCTTCTCTCAGTTTTCTAATTGACGACTTCACTCTCTGCCCACTGGAATAGTGGGCTGTCTCCCTTTCCAAGCTGGCAATGGTGTGCAGAGGTGAATCCAGCATTTTGCATGGCTTTGGTCCCCAGAGGATTTCCAAGGAAAGCAGAGATCAGCATTGCAGGCAGATCCTCAGGGAGCCTCTGTTCAAGGGCAGAGCAGAGGCTGGGGGTGCGGATATGCGGGAACCATGGATCGTTTCCTGCAAAGCCAAAGGAATCAGCTGGTAGAGGTCAAACGCTAAGGCCTGGGGATAGCTTTTGCTAGGGAATAATGTTACTGTCTTCTGGAAAGCCAGGGATGAGCAAAGACATGCCCCAGCAATAGGAATCTCTCTTGTGTCACGATAGCAAGGTCCTTGAGCAGCTTGCTGACACACTTTTGCAACACTTTTTTGGTCTTTATACTGGAAAGCCTGAGGCGTTTAACATGTTGGCTCCCAGTGCTGTCCTTTGCTCTCCTCAGGCCTCAGGAGATGAGTTCTGGCAATAAAAGTGAGTAGTGCAAGCCGCCTGCAGGCTCCTCAAATGCCTCCTTCTTCCATGAAATCCCCAGTCCACCCCTTCTTCAGAGACTGCTACTAAAACTATTTCCATTTTTAGGGATCTGTGAGAAGCAAGTTTTCCTGAAACCATTACATATTTTGTTCCTATTCCAAATGCTGCCTTTGATAGCTAAAGGGCAGCAACCAGAAAATGTTTTGAACTTCTTCCAGTGGAGGGAGGGGCAGATGCAGACCTGATGTGATGGAATACATTTGCTGCATACACATGCCTCCATCAAGTGCTAGCAGTGAGGTACAAGACTCCCCAAAACCTTTGGAGCACCCTTTTCCCACACTCCCCCTCCCCAGTCCCCAGTAAGTCTGTGCCTGGTGTTAAGATCCATCTCTTGCTTGCCTCGTTGTAAGGAGCTGTAAAACACAAAACCCACTCTTAGATGAAGTCTAATGTTGACAGATGCAGAAAGACATGAGGCAGGAGAAAAAGAAACTGGTAGAGTTGATCTTTATTGCTATGGTTTAGCAAAATATGTCTGAGGGAAGCAAGAATAGTCCTTTTGAATCATTTCTTGCATTTATTATACAGCCTGTGGGAGAGAGGAATGCTTGAGGCAAGCTTGCTGCACAATTTCTTGTAACAGTGCCTGCTCTGTCTGTATGTGCTGGAGAGCTTGCTCGTGTAGGAGAGCCCAATGTGATTAGAGCCATTTCTTTCCTCCCTGAGATTTGTCCTTTTTGAAAGCATCTTTTGACTTGAGCACCTGGTCTGAGATAAACCAATTTGTCACTATGCTGTTTGATCATCCACTCTGAGGAAGGACAGTTTTGGCAAGAACTGCTTATTCAGATAGCTGAATCAATATGTAGGAATTTTGTTTAACCCTTGAGGTACTGATTTTTGCTTTTTTTTTTTCAATTATTTTTTAATATTAAGAAAACATTTACAATACTTATTTCCAATTTACAATTCTAATATTTACAATATTACAATAAATATAAAGTATATATAAAATATATAATAATTTACAATACCATTTCCAGCCATGTAGCCATGTGCTACAATCTCTTTTTTTTTTTGTTTGTTTTGATTGGTTTGGGGTTTTTTTGTGGTTTTTTTTTTTTAATTGCACAATCATGAAAATGAAAAGGCAGTTGAAATTTTGTAGGAGGAGTTAAAAAGTAGGATCGATACATTATTAGTCACATCATCATTCATTTGGGAAGTTTCTGCCCTATTTTTTAATTTAAAAAAATCTTGATATTTCCTAATTCTAAGGCTTCCCAGGCTCTACGGAACATTGTTTCACTTTTATTCACAGTCTGAAAAGGAAACGCCACTGCAAACTGCCATGTTTTTCACGCTTCATTATAGTACATTTTCTAGTACGTAATGAACTATCCCCATGAAAATTTGCAGTGAATTGTCTTGTAATTGCCTAGATATGAGGGAAAATGTGGTAAGAGTAAAATAACATTAATGTTAAAAATAGGAAAATTGCAGTTAATCTTTGTGAAGAGAAATAATACATCTCGTCATGGAAAGAAGCAAGGGTGCTGGTGGAAACAGGGAGC
This sequence comes from Regulus satrapa, assembly GCA_013396955.1. NCBI lineage: Eukaryota > Metazoa > Chordata > Aves > Passeriformes > Regulidae > Regulus > Regulus satrapa. Next base: position 889,418 of record VWZN01009788.1, on the reverse strand, counting down.
TTGGCACACCTTTGGGATCTGGCCTTGGTGGAGAAAAGACATAGCAAAGGCATTATCATAGGGGCACACCTGCCCAGTGGTCATGGGGAACCTGCTTGAGATGCCATTTCTGTCCTTCAGGGCTCTGCATAAGAAAGACATTAGCTAGTAGTAGTAAAATCTGAAAAGCTCACAGTCATTATGAGGAGATGGATTGGTTAACTTGTGAAAAATTCTACAGCAGGGCTAAAAAAGAGTGGGAAGGAATTAGTGAAAGAGTATCCTAGAAGTGCACTTAGGAAAATAAGGGTAATTTAAAGAAAGATATAGAAAATACAGATGTAAATATAAACATGAAGAGAAATGTGCAGTCCACAGGGAGGTGATCCTTGTGCTGTGGGATTTTGCAATGTGGACTGGAGAAAACTCCAGGGGCTGTCACTAAGAAGCAAATCATTTGCCTAACAGTGAGCAGGACTGAGTGATCTAATAAAGCTTTTCCGTTCCTCATGTCTGGGGCTGGGAAATTAATGCTGGATGCAGTGCCAAACTATGTATGTTAAATGAGTCTCTGTCAGCGTTGGGTAGAAGTTAATTTCGTATGTTGATGATAGCACAATCCGTACCACACTGTACCAAAGGAAAGGCAGGCACTTAACCTGGGAGCAGGGAATGTTTATTTCATGCTTGCCTTGGGGTAGGAACTAATGGTGAATCTTGTAGGAACAGCATGCTAGATACCATCTTGTCTTTTATTTAAGTGTACTGATTTATCTCCTACGGGAGGTGGTAGAGTCCCTATCAGCTCTTGAGTCATTTAAAACTGGAATGAACAAAGCTCTCATGAATAGACTCTGGGGAGCAATCATGAACTGCTTGGGGATGGACAAGATTAAATACCAGGTTTTTATCCAACTATCGTGCTGCAGATATAGAGCATTAATCGCTGGGGTGAGAGCAGGGCACTGAAGTGAGAGGCTGGTGGCCCCTTGGCTGGGGTCTCACCCCGTCTCAGCGTGCAGTGGTGAGGAAAGTCTCACCATGCTCCCTGTCACGGAGCATCTGAAACCAAAATCTTGAAGAGTATTGCTCAGGTATGTGAAGTAAACGCACTTAGGCTGTCTATGGAGCTGTGTGTGCACTTGTTGTGACCCGAGATCCGCGTTCCTGGGCACTTCTCCCGCCCTCGCTCCGCCGCGGCACGAGGCAGCGCTGGGGGGAAAGCTGCAGAGAAAGTGCCTGTTTGTCACATGTCTACAGGACGTGAAGCTCTCCAGCCATAAATACACATGGCTGTCAGCGTGACGAGATAATTACTTTATTGGTGGGCTTTCAAGAAAAATGTGGGCCAAAACTTCCTTGTTCTACTCATCAGAGAAACTTCATTGAATTTAAAAATCACCATTCTTCCAAGTGAAACAGATTTGGCCCTAAATCATAATTCATCAGTTGTTGGCACCCTGAAATTTGAATCTTTTCTGCAACAAGGAAATAAATCTTTTTAAAAGTATATTAAAATCAGTATTGATTATTCCAAGGAGGAATGCTGCATTCAGAGCTATAAATCTTTTTTTTTTTTTTTTTAGGACCCCAAGTTAAAATATTTCAGCAAAACTGCTCTGTTAAAAAAAAATTAAAAATCACTATGGTTTAATCATGTGCTAAATTGCTAGGATTTTTTGTATGTGGAATTTATAGGGCACCATTTCTTTTAGATTAAATGGGAACGTTCCTGATTTAGCTCTGATTACTCATCTACAGATGGGGTTAATGTCATGTGTCTCTTTGGGGATGTATCTTCTTAAGTAATGATGTCCTTATTGTGTGCTCTATGGATCCGTTGTCAAGACGTCTTTAAATATATCCTTGATGGCACATGGAGGTACCAGTAAATTATGTGTTGAATTATCAGGTAATTCAATCCACCTTGGTGTTAATCTTATTGCAAAATAACAAGCTACATAAAACCCATTTAAGTGCAATTTAAAAAAGAAAAAAGCTCTATGAGATATAATCTCTTTAATCGAAAACAGATTTTGTTCAATTACTTTTAGTCTCCTCTGTTAAAACAGTGAGGCCAGATCCACTGTATCTCCAGAAATGCTGTATCTGTGCAGCTGGACCCAGGAATTGGACTGAGGGGCCACCAAGGCAAACCTGTGCTCCACCACATGAGGGATGGAGCAGGGCTTGGATAAAGAGCTGTTCCTCTGCTCCCTGAGCACCTCCCTGGCCTGTCTGATGTCCCTGGACCATGCCTTGCTCAGGGCTGGTGTGACCTGCACCCCGCTCCTGACCTGCCACCTTTGCTGCGGCTTTGTTGGCCAGCTCGGGGGAGGTGTGGGGCACCAGGTGTGAAAATGCTGCTCAGCACTTCAGGTGAGGAAGGCTTGCATGGGATGGGTTAGGGTTAGGGTTAGGGTTGTGCCTCTCCTGCTGAGGCTGTTTCCTGATGGGGGCCAGTGTACCAATAGACTCCAGTGTTTTTGGTCCCAGGAACATCTGACACTTTGCTGCAGGGCCATGCAGTAAAAAGTCAGCTGAGAGTCCATTCTCCTCATGCAGGAAAAGCCCATTCCTTATTCACAGAACTTGTTTTTATACAGTTTTCATAGACCTCATGTTGAACATCAATTGGCTTGTAGTTTTCTTGCTATTCAATTCATTGGTTAGTAACTGGTATTTTGCCTTTCTATCAAATCTCTCTATATTTGGTTAGTTTACATATTTTGTTCACTGATTTCCATGAGACAGACTTCTTGTTTATTGCTGGTGCAAAGGGTTCTCTTACCAGAATAGCTTGTTGTGTTCATTGACTTTATTCTTATGATTTTTCACATGGGAAGTTAGCGTGCTGCACTAGAAGAAGTACCAAGCCAGCTGGTAATTTAGCAGAGCAACAACTGATTTTATAAGGCTTTTCTCTTCTACCTGTCTGCAACAGGGCTCATGTCCTTCCCTTCTGCCCCTCGGGAATCTGTGTTTGAGGGTCCCTAACCAAGGTGCTTTGCAAGGGTTTGCATCAGCACTGAGCAAATTATAACCCACAGATACAAGTCCCTTTGTGCTTTCTCCTTCACAATTTTTGGGTTCATTAGATATGCAAAATTATTTGCTCATCCACTGGAAAAAGTGCTTTTCCATAGCATGAATAATTGCTCAGTTTTCTGAGAACTGTTCACTGTTTTGGTTAATCTTCAGGCTGCCTGGTTTGTTTCTGCTGCAGCTGCTGCCAGCAAAAGGGTTCTCAGTTTCCACTGGCCTCCTGCTCTGCTGCCATGCATTCCTAAAATTAGTAGAAGAATTACAGGTTTCACACCTTTAAGTCAAATGCAGGATTCTGAAATGTGTTTATTCCCCATGAGTGAAGAGCTTCCTGTTTGTGAGTGTACACTGAGGCCCTCGTGGCAAGTCAATTGGAATGGTTGACATTTAGAATTAATTCCTGGAAAAAGAGCTTTATTCTTGGAAATGCCGTGCTATGTACTCCTTTCTTGGAACAATTTTCAGACCATCCTGTCACAAACTAGCGGCCAGCAGATGGGAAATTCAGAGCCCAGAAATCCCTTTCATTCATCCCATTGCTCTTCTGTACATAGACAGTGTTAATCCTGTTTAGGGTTGGGTTTTTTCAGAGGGATATGGAATCCCTTTCTGAGAAATGGCTACAAAAATACCTCAGTGTGAGCCTGCAGCAGGACTGTACATGCAGAGGTATCTCAGTTTGAAATCATGTGCCTCAATCTGCTACAAATACATCTGTGGTTGAGTCTTGCTACACTCAATTTGCTCAGAAGAGGAATTAGTGATTACTAAGGGGTAACCCTTGCCCACACAATTTAATTCTCCAGAGGAGATGGACAGCCGTGTTAGTTTACACACAGGTATGGAGGGCCAAGTCAGGCTACCACACTCTGTGGGACATCAGGAGAGCATAAATATGAGCAGAAATGGACAACAAAGGTTTTTCGAGCAGTCAGGACTGCAGAAGTCCCCCAAGAACCGTGTACAAATCATGGGTCTTTTCACACCAGCATCTCACTAAGAGGTGAGCTCCAAAGAAGCATTCCTAGGTCTCCAACTGTTCCTCCTGACCACTGCACTGCCAGGAGTTAATCTTGCCTTTGTATCCCATTAAGTGCTGTATTCCGTAAGGAATATGGTATAGAAATTGCAGCCACAGAAGTCAAAAGCAACAGAAACTTTGTAATAACTCTGCTCCTTCTAGCTTCTGGCTCATGGAAAGGCCAAAGTCACACATGATATGTGTCAGCACAGTGTTTGCAGCTGCTCTAACAGCTCACAGGAGGCTTCCCAGGGCTACCCTTTCCTTGCACAGCCCTGAACACACAGGGTCTGTGCCTTTGCCCTGTCCCTGCAGCAGCCTGCAGCTTGCAGCTCAGTGGGACAGCCCAGACCACCAGGGCTGGCTGGGACACTGTCCCAGGGACATCGTCCCCGTGTCCTGCAGAGCACACCTACAGCACCAGAGCAGGCAGACAGAGCACGAGCGGGGCAGGAATGAGCTGTACTGTCTCTGTCCAGAAGAAAATCTGTTTTGTGAATACAGCTCTGCACAATAGATAAGGCTTCTCAGATGAAAAACTGCTTCCCCTTCCCGGCGGAGTCTAAAATTTCTTCTGATGGTGATGACGCCTTGAACAATGACAACCTTCATTCATCTCCTCTGGCAGGGAGAGAGCTGAGAGTTCACGTTTTAAGCTCTTTCACAGCACTGAAGGCACATAAAAGCCTCTCATCACTGTTCAAACACAGTCCTCCATTAGGAGTTATTGAAGCAGGAACTGCTTTCCCTGCCCCAAACCTCTGTATGAAATCCTTCCAGCCCTGCGTGTGGCATGGGCTGGCAGCTGATCCGGCGTTTGCTGCGCTGGACACACCAATAATGGACAGTTAATTAACCCAATCTATCAGTCAGTCCCTTTCCAAGGCTGCAGTGATGATTTTAAAGCCTAAGTGTCATATCTCCTTTCTACCTTTGTGTCATTGTCATATGTTAAAAAAATGAATAAATGAGACTAGCGGCCCCTTTAGATTACTACAATTTCTCTTCACATGCTTCATTTGCTGAGCCATTCTTTTCAGCCAAGTTGTCTTTATTTGGCAAACTGTCCAGGTCTCCAGGCTTGTCCTTCTGGCAAAACTTTATTTGATCCCACATTTTGTTTTCATCTTTTGCCTCAGTATCTTTGTTATTTTCCCAAAAAGCTAAAATTACACAAAACAAAACAAAGTAAAAAAAAAAATCAAATAGTAGATTTGGTTTTAGTTGCCAAGAGTGCATTTGTTTCTCCTTAAGAGCTACTTTGGTCATGAAAATAACCTTTTCCTGCAAAGAAGGTACTTCTTTTCTGCTGGAGCTAACACAAGAAGAATGGTCTTGCAATTAAGGTGATTTTGAGCAAAGTTTACTTCATTCCTGGCTTGTCCCAGCCTTCTTGTGTGACCTTGGATATATCTCCCAACTCCTGACATTCTTCTCTCACAAAGGTATTGCCAAATTAAAGATCTGGTTTCCAAAAAGATAAGTAGCTTTGTTTCTCTGCCTCCATCTGCAGAGGCTGGGTAGGCCAGCACCTCTGAAAATGAAGCCCCATTACAGAAATTTGCAATTCAGGGAGGCATCCAAAAATGCAGGCACATAGAATAAATAGTTGCTTTTGAAAATCTTGGCCAACACCCACGAACACTTGTGAAGTACTTTAACATCCAAATGTTGAAGAATGGAGAATGATTTAAATGTTTTGAAGTTATTCCCAGGACTAGAAGTTTGCAGTACTCTGTCACAAAAAGGAAAAAAAAAAAATTAATGTAGCAGATGCAATGAGGAAATTCTCAGAAGTTCAGGGAAAAAAGGATATTTTCCTAAAATGCCATTGATTCGCTTTAGTTTGGTCTGGTTCCTTTCTTTCAAGACTGACATAAATCTTCTGAGCAAAGAAGCTTTCCTGGGAGCTGAGCAGATGCTTGCTGAATCATGGAATTTAACTCTTTCTCGGCAGCCTGCAGGCAGCACACATCCATTGCTCTGAAGGGTACAAATCTGGGTTCGCTGATCCACACCCCATGAGGGCCTGGCCTGTGACAAGTCCCTCTGCTTGTTGACCCTTCTGCACGCTGAGGTGCAGGCTTTGCAGTGGGGATAGCCCCTCCTGCCCTCCCAAGGGCGCTCCTGAGGATGCCTCCCAGCACACCTGAGCAGGGGTCCCTGCTCCAGCCCAGCACTGTGTGCAGCTCAGGGAGGGTGGCTGCCTTCCCAGGGGTGAACAGTGACCCTGGGGCAAAACTGGGGTGAAAAGGGCTCAGAAGAGAATCTCAGCCTTGGCCAAAAATAACCCTGTTGGTTCAGGAGCCGCATGAGAGGTGGGATCCCTTCCGTGGAACTCCAATGAAAGGTGAGACAAGTCTCCTGAACAGGTTATTATCCCGAGGAGACAAATCCTTCAGCAGGTTGGTCTCCTTTTTTTGTGCACCTCAAACAAAGAGCCAGCACAATCAAAGGGCTGTAAGATCTTTCTTTATCCTTTTCTTTTTTTTTTTTTTTTTCCTGCCTCTGTCATTCCCTTTCATTTCTGCTGCCCACAGAAACTACCATGCCTCCCTGTCTTGTGCTGAATATACATCAAATAGGAGGTGAAGCACTGGCAGGCTTTGCAGGAGAAGCCAGGCGGTGAGGGGGAGGGCGTCTTGCATGCTGTGGTGCTTCATTAATTTATTTTTCCCCCTCTTCAGGGAAAAAGCAAATGTGGGTGACCCAGAGCAGACTGAAAAACGCAAGTGACTCGCAGGCTGGGAAGGAGCCTGAGAAGTGTGAGATGAATGCAGGCTGTGTGCTTTTGCTGCTGGGTTAAAGGGGTCCAGGTCTGTGGTGGGGCTGGTGCTAGAGGAGTCCAAGGGGCTGCCAGGACCCCTCCAGATCAGGATTACTTGCCACAGGCTGGCTCTCTCTAGTGGGTAACAGAGGGATGCTAGCCCTACCTATACCTGGAAGAATCTACCTCTTCCCCTCTTGGAAAATGGATTTTCTTGAACCCCCCTGAACACCAGGTCTTACCTTGGGACCACTTCAGGTTACTGTTTCTCCCTGTGCAAACACTTCTATCTATTCCTTCAGTCTCTCCTATGAAGTGTAATTTGCCCTTTCATACCAAGGCTGGCACATGTTTCCTCCTGCATATGCATCAGATAGGTTAAAGGCAATAAACATTACTTGGCCTGGAGAAAAGAATTGCTATCAACTGGCTTTATTGTGCTGTTTATTAAGCATGAATTAATCTTGAAAATGATATCACTGAGGCCACTGCTGCTCTTGCAATATACACTTGCTTTGTGAAGCCTTTGCTTGAAGGGCTATTTCTAACATTTGGCTAGTTTTCTTCAAGGGCTTTTGTTGTTAGTTATCTTGCTTGCAAACAGGATTCACTGACTACCTGGCAGTAGATGCCCTCCTTATTTTAAGGGAAATCATCTGCACAGAGAGGTAGAAGAGCTGTCAGATACAAGATGACTGAATTACACTTGCTTTGCTCACAGGTCAGACAAGAATATCTGTGGCTATGTAACGCCTGGAACTATCACAGCAAGACCCCTGGGGCTTGGGGAAAGCCAACACCACAAACGCCTTTGTGCCCCAGCTTGTTGTACTGGGAAACAGCCTTGGAAGTCCTTCTGTCTGAGACCAAACCTTTATACATGTGGATGTCAGCCAAGCCTTGTTCTGGATCTTACACTGGAAGGTGAACTGAGAGCACGTTTTGGCTCAGGTGCTGTAATGTGCTTTTTTTGCTGTGCTTTGAAACACATCTTTTCATTTCTCCCCAGAGCACCAGGCCTTTCTGGCAGCTTGAACAGTCTGTAGTAGTGTTTGGGCGGTGAAAATATTTGGGGTTTTTTTCTGGTTTTTGCATTGCTTTGCTGAACACCTCCAGCAAAGGTGGGGATCTCGCTGGTGATGCTCACCTGACAGACACTCTCGCAAGTGGTTTCAGGCTGGTTCTCAGCCCACCCTGGTCCTGCCCTCCCTGCTCAATACTGACGACCTCCAGAAATGGAAAAGGTGCATTTCCCCTGCTAAGCCCCTTGCAGGGGAAATTTTGATTTTTTTTTTTAGGTATATGCTTCTACCAAGCATAACCTAATGAGCCTGACCCTGCTTGCTCTCACCTGAGGAAGGGCTGATAAATATGCACCATCCCATACAGCAGCTTTGTGCCATGAGGAGCTGACAAATTCATTAGGTAGTGCTGGCTGTGACTGGAACATGCTGCTGCAGCTCCAGGCTGGCACGTGACAACCTGAGGTTGTGGCAGCACAACCCTTCCAGAGAATTTTGTTTTATTTGTAAGCCACAGATTGCAAAGGGAGTGGCCTCATTTTTAAGCTCTGCTACTATAGAGGTAGCCAGATGGTTTATGGCATGATAGCAGGTCACAGAAATGTCTCTGGAAATGCTTATGTGTCATGTCTGTGTGAGACAGGTCATCTGCAAAGACACAGATGAGATCCTCCATTTAGAGCAAACAGCAGCAGCCTGATTTATATGGAACATGCAGCAAAGGTTGCAGGCTATGAAAAAGCAGCTCTCTCTTTTTTTTTTTTTTTTTTTTTTTTTTTTTTTTTTTTTTTTTTTTTTTTGTGCAGATAGCCTCAATTTAACTGCAAATAACACATATAAACCAGACAAGAAAGGTGTATCGTTCTCAAGTTGCTACACTACATGTATATTTATTCTGCCTCACATCCTGAGGTTTCTCTGTGAAGCAGTAGGTAGCTCTGGAAGGCTGTCCATCTTCCCGTGTTACTGTCTGGTCTGTTTTTATTTAGATCTGGCACGTTTCTAAAAGCATCTCGGACATGCTGCTTGTATGAGGCTGTCGATTCATTAACAGACATCCTCCAAAAACCACATCTCAGTGCCCTTCCTGGGGTGGGGAGGGGCTGATATGTCCTGTCCCATATTGACCCTCCCTGGACACCCTCCCGGGCTCCAGGCACTGGAGACCACGCTGCTGCTGCTGCTGCTGCTGCTGCTGAGCTTGATGCTGTGCCCCTCATCTAAGAATAGCCTCACTGTCTTGAACGCCTGCCAGTTCCTGAAAGCTTGGCAAGCAGAGGGAAGAAACACAGCCATTATGTAATGGTTTCTCCTGGCCAAGAAAAAAAATCCCATTTATTGATCTCCTGTCTGAAAACCTCGGTAACTCTGCGTAATTGATGACCAGCTGTTAAGAAAAGCTGTTTGGAGGAAGAACATTTATAATTAAAGAACAGACACTTCAAATTCAGCTCTCCCTCCATTTTCTCATTGCCTTTCTTCTCTCTGCTGTCTCAGGGAACAGCCAACCTGCCTAGGCCTTTAAGCTTCTCATTTCAAACCAATATATGCCTTTCCCAGAGAGCAATGCTGCATTCTCCAATTTCACTCCCTGTGCTACAGAGGGGAACTATTCATGGAGCTGTGTGAGAGAAAGAGATTAAGGAAATATCAAGACTAACAGATGGGAAGCAGGCAGTGGATGACGTGTAGGCAGGCTGATGTTACAGCAAGTCTTATCTTGTTAGCAGAAATATGTTGCAATAAGCAGAGTTCTGGGAGAGGGCTTAATTTTAAGCACCAAATAGGACAAGACCTCTCTTTCTTATGAAGGACCTGCTTGTGCCTAAAAATGACATATTAAGGCCCTGCTACCCCAGAACATTCTGATCTTGATCCTGTTTTTCCAAATCTACCCATCTCTGTACTTTTGAGGTAAAAATGTTTCTGGGTTTCTCTGCTGGAAAGTGAGTGTCCCTGCTCGAGGGAAACCAGAAAAATAGGTCACTCTGCTCAGCTGCACAGCACAGCTCCCCCAGAGCAGTGGCTACCCACAAGTCCAGCTATAGCCTTCCTCTTCCCCCTCCCACACACGCTCTGAGCAAGGCCTACACTGCAAATAGACAATTTAGCATGAGAATTATATTGTGCATTTAAATGTAAATTGCTAGGGAATTGACAATTGCTTTGTTTGAATTGTAAGCCATGGAGTACAAGTGTGTTGGGTTTTTTCTTAGAATACATTTTAACTGGTATTTATGTCCTTTTACATTCATCTCAGGCACAAAAATGTGCACGTGTCCTTAAGCTTTCATCTGTAAATCCTTGAGCTGTCACATCCCTGTTAGGAAACCCATTTCTTTGACCTATCCAGCAATTGTAGGCTGGCACTTTTTTCCCCCTGCCCACATTTGCTTTTTGGAAGAATCTCTTGTTTAAATTCAAGTAGGCAAAAACTTCAAATCCAAAACAAAATACAGCTTGGGTCTTCAGTGGCAGTGATCCCACTCCTTTCCTCTCCCCATCCCTGCCTGGAGATCACAACCCTGACAGCCAGGGAGAGCCTCTGCAGGGCTGCTAAGCCCAGAGATTTCCTGCCAGCAGCTGAGGGTGACAAGCCCATCTTCCAGGCATCTTCCCTCCCATCCTGGTGCTCACCATTGGGATTTGGGTGCTGGGGCTGAGTTTTATCACGCAGGTGGTCTGACCCCACAGCTCATGCAGAGCACTGGTAGCAGAGACTGGGCAGACAGTCTTCTTTTCCCATGGGAGGCAGGGGGCGAGGTTAAAAATGGATTTACACAGATATGTTTACACATCTGGTTTCATCCATGGATGCTCCTGTCCTGTTAGCAAGGCACTAAGCACCAGCTCAGCACAGATGAAAGAGACTTAAAAGGGTGGCCATGCCCATCCTGAGAATTGTCCCAAAAAAGGATATTTTTACCATCCAAAGAGGTGAGGGAAGCCAGGGGTTAATCAGCTCTACCTTCCCCATCAAATCACTAGTGGGAAAAGCTTGGGTTTCGGCTCTGTTTGCTAGGAGGGGAGCAGTAAATACCATAATTTGCAGAGCTTTTCTGAGGTGCAGCCAATTTTCAGGAATGCTGTATCTCAGTCCAAACAAAACCTGTGTGTTTGTCCTTGGCCTGGCCTTGTTTCTTGAGACTGTTTCACTGATTGATACAGGAGATATAAACAAAAATTGAAATAACACATGCCTGGTAATATAAACAAAACACTTTCACCAGAGAGAAAGGGTTGCAAAATCAGCAGCTTGCAGGGCTCAAATGCAGCCATCCAGCACTGAAACCAAGCCATTAAGAAAACAAATAAATAAACAAAGATAAATAGAACTGGCTGCCATAAGCCCCTGACCTTGTGTGGATATATGTCTGCGAAAGCTTGAGTCAAGCTTTTCCCTCCCAGTCCCCATGCTAATTCCTTTGGCCTCAGTGGCATAGAGTGCCCAATAGACCCGTCTGGCCACCTCCCTCTCCCTTATCCCCACCAGCAGCCAGGAGGTCAAACCTGTCACAGTTCCTCTGCAGAGGAGACCCAGAGGTTCACCCCGCCAGTCCTGGGCTGCTCTCCCCCTTCTCACCCAGCTTCCAGCACAGCTGTCTGGAGCAGGGGTTGTTCACCTCCTCTGGACAGAGCAGTCAGGGACAATCCCACATTGCTGATGAGTTTTCCCTCGCTAGCACAGATGAACTTCATGAGTAGGGAATAGCTTCTGGAGACTTGGAGAAGCCTGATGTGATTTGTTGAGCCACAGAGGCGTAATTATAGTGAGTTTGATGCAGTTCTTTTGGAATTTGTCACATTCAAGAAATGAGCTCCTGCGGTGGCTAATGTTTATGTAGGTGAAAATCACAGAATCAGTAAGGTTGGAAAAGACCTCTAAGATCATCAAATCCAGCCATTGACCTAACTCTGGCAAGGAACATTTCTGGGGATGGCAACTCCACCACATTCCAGTGCTTGACAAAAGCTTGGGTGAAAAGCCAGGCATGCATTCCTGGGTGCACCCCACAGGTGTATCCCCACTGCACCCCCAGGCCCCTCTCTGGGCCCATCCCTCAGGTGCTGGGTTCATCTGCATGGACATGCAAGAGCTTGGGGTGGTGCCTCCCAGCAATTCAGAGACTTTCCAAGATCCTGAAAAACTGAACCTCCCATTTCTGGGAGCATTTCCACGGGAGGTACAGACATAAGAGCTGAAGGAGCCCCTGAGCTATTCTCCATGGGAAAGAGGGAGCAGGTTCAAGCCCATGCAATCTCTGTGGTACATTAAAATTCACTCTTGTGGCCTCACTCAGGGACCGGGCAGCACATTTCCCAAGCAGTAGCTCCTGCCATAGCCGGGTAGGAATTCTCCCCAGGGTGAATAGTCACTGACTTTAAAATCTCAGTCTTCAAATTCTCTTTTTTGAGCCTCAGACAAAAAATATGACAGCTATCCCACAAATCAGCTGTATAAAAGAAAAAAAAAAAAAGTCACATTTAATTACTCCTGAAGGGGAACTTCTACACAAGGAACACTTATTAGTGCAATATATTTTTTCTTTTGTAGCTTTGAGCTGATCTCTAATAGCACCAGTGAAGTCCCAGTGTAACCTTGGAGTGTGTTTCATTATCATTCAGATGGAAACTGCTGTCTTATGACTGCAGTTTTAAAATACGGTACATTTTTATAATTTCTAAGTAGGCAATCAAATGGACATAACACATGAAATTATAACCAGTCCTGGCACCAGACCCTGCCCTTCACTTGCCCATGCTGCTCCCAGATATTAAGGCCTGAGTAGATCTGGGGGCTGGATTTCAACCCAGGGTGATCGTGCAGTTCTCTGCTCTGACAATAACAATGCAAACATGTAGGCGTTTATGGATTCACTCATTTTAATTTTAAAGTCACTGTGACTTTTAAAGTCAAGCCCTGGAGCAGGCTCTCTCCCTTCCTTCCCTTTCTCACCATGGAGGCAGCAGGGCAGGGGCAGCAAGTGGCTCCTGGATGGAGAAAACGTGACCCATGAGCTGCTCCTCGCTGGGAGCTTCAAGTGCTGCTGCATGCTGTCAGCACTGACCTGAGGGTACCAATGTCTTTGGCTGTTTTCCTCCCCTCAGGCAGCTCTCTGGATCTGCAAATCCATTCCTTTAGCTAATTAGCAGATGGCAAAGGCAAAACTAATCAATCATTTCCCAGTGGGGCCGCTGGTAGCCTGTCAGTTCAGCAACCAGAGAGGCTCTGCCCTGGCCCCACTGTCCCAATGCTCCCAGGTGGGCAACTGAGCATCCTGCTTCATCTTGGGCTTCATTTCAAGCTCAGGACATAGGAGGATGACTGTTTAGCCTTAAAATCTGTAGGAAGTTCAGTGGGGTTTTTTTTGTCTACACTAGAAATCTGTACTAAAAAATCCTGTATTTTAATTGAGAAGAGTAAAAGAAATTAGGAATGTCAGAGCAATATTTGGAAGGCAACTAATATCTGAGTTTTGCTTTATTTAGAGCCTTCCTTTTCTTCCTATTTGTAGGACATACCTGACACTAATGCCAGTGCTTCTGGGTATCTTGCAATTTTTAATTTCTTTTCATAACGCATACAGGAAATAAGACATGTGTCCATGATCTGCAGAGGGGGAACTGAGTCACAGAGAAACAGCATGAGCTCTTAAGGAGAGCTTGTTGGGAGAAGATGTACTTTCTTGTGCACTGGGTGGTGGCACTCTGAAATAAATTCCATAAGGCTCCTAAAAAGTCCACAAAGACTCGATCATCCCATGAGGCACATCTGCCCTGGTAGACACTTTGCCTCTCTGAAAAGGAGCTGACATGGAATGAAGACACGACTTATTGGAGGGGACACCTCCACTCCACTGCATCCCTGGCACTGTGCCCCGGCTCGCTCCGCTCCCATCTGCCAAACATTTCCATGAGCCGTCAGTGCTGCAAGTGGATAAGGTTTCCCAGACTCAAAAGAGAGCTTCTTTGTGGCAGAAAAATGCCTCCATTTGTTAGTTAAACCTCAGAAGTTTTCCCTTGGCAGAAGTTCAAATATGTGCCACAGGACTGAGGGTTTCACTGCTGTCTTTGAGGCCTCACAGGTTTTCCAGGTCTCTAAGCCCAGACATATTGCTGCTCTTAGGTTTCCTCTTGGTATTTCCCAACATCTCTATCTGATTTTTGGAGACCACCAGATTCTGAAAGCCATGTTTTTAACTCAAGAATCCAGCAAGTCTGTCCCAGATGCCCATGCCAAAACCGTGTGCAGGGATAAGCCTGACCCTTCCAGGGCATGAATAAGAATAGAAGAGAATAAAAGCCAGGTGGTTTTACTAGGGGTTAACTACTATGTTTTTGCAGTCCTTTTTGTTTCTAGCTTTCTCCTTGCCTTCCTATCACTCTTGCTGCCTGAGATGAAGCCCTGCCAGAAGCCTCTGGGGACAGCAGGCAGTGCCACGTGCTGAGGCTGGCCAGAGCCAGGGTGATAGACAGTCTGAGATGCTCTCCTTCCCTAAGGAAGGGGATTTAGTGAAGCTCCAGAGTATCTGCCAAAGCCATATTTAGTACAGGGAGCTGATTGCAACACTCACATTGCTTGCTGCAGTTTTATAAATATAACCAGCCCAGACAGAATCTCTCCTGACACTGCGTGAGGAGATGCAAGGAGAGGCCCTGATATACTGCCTCACTAAATTGCTTGTATCTTTCATCTCCAGTAATGCTCCCTTAGCATACAGACCATGGTGGGTGGGTGTAGGGGCAGGAAGGAAGGCCAAGGTGATCTACTTTGCTTTCCCAGTCTGCCCAGAGGAGGAGGATTTTCTTCCTTGTCTTCCACATTCCTTGACTGGGTGTTCATTCCTTAAATTTGCTCCTGGGCCGAGTTTAGAGGTCACAACCAAGATTCCCTATTCCATACCACAGGCATGGATCCTGGGGCAGAAACCTTGGGCTGTCCTGATGCATACTGCAGAAGGCAACACTCAGAGACTAATTCCTTAAATACCTACTGATCAGAAAGTACTGCTAATCAAGGGAAGCTCTTTCCCCTTACTAACGAGCTGACACTGTGACATTGAAGCAGCTGATACAGTGGTGATCACACAGGGCTGAAGGTCTGGGAGAGACGCTGCTGCCCTGACACAGTACCAAGCAGAAGCAGGGTCCATACTCTTTAAAAAGAGAAGTTATTTTCCCCTGTATAAGTCAGGATTCATCAGCAGCTGCTTGCAGGCTTGCCTACAGAGTATCCCAAAGTTTGGTCTTTTTCTCCTTAAGTTTAAAGGTGATTCTGAGTTTTATTGATTTGCAGACACCAACTTCCAGTGGAGCTGCAGCTACAGTTGCAGTAAATTGAAGCCAACTGAAATCAGAATCTCTGTCTTAGCTGTCTTTCACAAGTGTCCCCAAGGCAGTCAATGGAGCCCAAGAGGTCACAGGCTGCTCTGTGTGAGAGTGGTCCCCACTGGGGGTCGTGTCCTTCCCAGTTGCCATGGCCAGAAGGACCACAGCAGTCCTGGTGCACTGTCCATCCCAAAGTGACTGAAACATTGTGGCATAAATGGGAGCATTTAGGCAAAAAGCAGAGGAAGTGTCATGCGACCAGAGAAAGCTTCTTGCTCGAATACATGTACCTGTTTTTAATGCCTAATGGAGAAAGACACCTAATGGTTTCCAGAGCTCAGTAGCCAGATAAAAACAGAGTGCAGAGGTGGTGGAGTGACAATATCTGTTAATGAAAAAGCAGGATATACAGCTGGGGCTGTCGGGCACTTGGCCCAGCACTTGGCCAGAGCAAATGGGCTGAGCCACGCTGGGATCGGCACCAGCGACACTCAATTCTCCTCCTTGTCAAGCGCCGTAAATTAAAAACAGAATAAAAAGCTTTTAAGGGATGTGCTCACTGACAGTTTAATATAAGTGGCCGTGGCATCATTTTTCTACAGATAGGTTTATATGGGGAAAGAAATTGCAACTTGCTTCATAGCAGGTATTTTACTGTTATTGCAGAGCTCCCTGCCACACTTATTCACAAGGGGAGACTTTGCAAATGAGCATCACGTGGAAGTCGGTGGGATGATGAGTTACTGCAACCTGTGCCGGGCTGAGATGGGGCAAGGGCAGCCTAAAGGTCAGCAGGGCTTCCCTTTGCTCCAGTGGTGGAACCAGCCTCTGCTGAGGGACACAGCTCAGGAGGCCAGGTGACATCCCCAGCCTCCAGGCACACCTTCATTGTCACCTTTCCTGCCTCCTGTCCAGCTCAGCTGACACAGAGCCCCTCATCCAGATGTGTTGCAGGGCATAAATCCACTGCCTATCTTACAGTTTGGTTAAGAGAAGAAAGTCCTCAGAAAATACATTGTAAATGAACAGAAGCTGTCTATGAAAATTAACTTCTAAAGTTTAAATTATTTGTTTTGGCACTCAGACATGAACATTTCATTCTTTTCTTTGTTAATTTCTTTGAAATTAATTAGTTTAAAAGTTTCTACTTTTAATTCCTTCAGAAGCTTATGCTGAAGATGGGATGAAACAGGCTTTAGTCAACCAAATATTTACTTCTAGACCTTTAGGGTTTCATTTTGAGGACTTGGGGGGACGGGGGGAAGGAGAGAGAGAATGACTTAATGACAAGCTAAAATATTTTCCCTTCAATTTTCCAATTTCAACATTTTGAAAAAAAAAATCACATGGGTGAAATTTCTGAATAATATTACATTTTCTTGGCTGTCGATACCCAAGTCACCAGCATAAACCACTTATGATCTGTGAGGCTGTGGTGAAGTAATTTGTGGTTGCTCTGTGGAACCTACTCCTTTCACTGTGCTTCCATTCAGAATAAATGTAATAGAAGTTCACCATTTTACCCACTTTCCTGCTGCTTTTTTACTCATTGTAGTCAACTTCATGGCTAGGCAGCTAGAGCCATCTGCACCACAGTTTCAGAAAAACTAAGGTTGTGTCAAATTGAATATTATTGTCCCTGGATTTCTAACAAAGGTGAGACCACTCATAATGTTATTATTACTATCTAATAAATTTCATTAGTAGTATGGACTTGGCTCAGCACTGATGAATGCCAGAGGAAACCCTTCTACTGAGTCCAGCAGACTTCACATCAAGTCACATTTGTGTATGAAGATATACATCAGCTAAATTCAATCTAGGATAGATAGGGGTCAGCTTCTTTGGAAGCAAAAGTTTAAGAAAGTACATTCTTCCTTTTATGCCTTTATTATCCATAATTTATTTAAGCACATCATAAATAATCTTGTTTACTGCAGATTTGACCAGTTCTTTTCTGCCTGGATTTTTTTTTTAAATTTTATTGGAATTAGGAGAAAAATATTAAGGAATGTTTGTTAGAAGTGTCTAGCTATGAATAAAAAGAGTTTGAGTTATTTTCCAGTAGATAAGTGCTGTAAGTGGAAAAGCAAAAAGTTTAAAAAATGCACCAGAGAGAATTCCCTTTGCAAGAAAGAGTCAAACCAGCCACCTTCCTTGGCATCTGAAAATGTCTACTGGCTGTGCTTCCTGAGCACTGATGCTTTACCTAGACCTCCATTTGAAATGCTTTGGCTATCTTCTGTTTCAGAAGTATGAACCCTTGCAACCCTGGCAATCCTTTCTCTTTTTTTTTAAAATAAATAAGCTATTCGGACTGTTTTGTTGGCAACACTGTAAATTGTGAAGCACTTCCTAAAACATATCCCTTAAACACATCCAATCTGGGTTTTATTTCCATTAGTTCAATGGAAATAGTGGTGCAAGTAGGAATTTGCAAGGAGACAAGTCTGGAAAAAGCCAAGCAGCTGCCAGGGATGCCTGGGTGTTGGTGGCATTTGTGCTGCTGCCATGGTAATTGTGTTATTGGAGAATTCATTCTTCATGCCTGACTTGTACCTGATTTGTATCTGCCTGGCTGCAAATTAACGTTTTTGTCGTGCAGTTTCGGTTATGTGCTCCTGATCCAAGTTTCCTTTAGACTAAGCCCATTTTTGCCATCCTTTGCCACCCTTGCCCTGGAAGGGGCACCTCTCACCCTTTGTTTCCCGCTCACGTGCATGCTCACCCAGGATGGGAGCTGCTGATGCAATTATTCCCATTCCAGCTTTCAGCAATGCCTTAACTCTTCCAAATGGGATGATCAATACTCGGCAGGTCTGGCAATGGCAGCGCCTGACTGGGCCACTCTGTAATGCCAGAGGAATAGTTAAACACCCGTGTGTTTTTGTCTGGGGCAGCCCAAGGCTCCTGGCTGCCAGCAGCTCCCAGCTCTTGGCTCCCCTGTACGTGCATTTTCCACAAGCCTGTGCTGTACAATGACCATCCAAGGCAGAGATTCCTTTGTTTCTTTTGTATATCCTTATCCATGTTTGTTATGTATTACTCATTTTATGGCCATCCCCGTGTGATTCCTTCTATAAATAACATTCTCAAATTTCTCTTCTATCCCGTTTACCGTAGCTAATTCTTTAAGATGGGTGTCTCCACTAGAGCTGTGGTCTAAATGAACACAGATAAAAATCATAACATTGGCTTGGTTGTAGTAAACCAGGATTTTCTTGGTTCTGCTGCAAATCAAGCCTTTCAAATTATCTTTTTATTCTATCTCTATAAATACTGTACGGTGGTGATAAAAGACAGGTGATAGCTTCAGCCCTTCAGCCTTAGCTATTGTGCTAGTGGCTGGCATTAAATATATGATTCCTGCAGTGTCTGCATTGTCTCTAAATGAAAGTCTCCTGAAGGAGAAGTCTCCAGGGAGGGGGAAGAGCTGTGAACCAGTGACTGCAGAGTGTGCCTTGGAGATATGAAGTTAGGAGGAGAAGCTGAAAACGTGATATGTCTTTTTCAGTTTGACCTCAGCCTCTAATAGTGTTTGGCAAGTCAGCCTGGCAGATAAATTGGTTCATATTAGAAAATGGGGTTGATTTATTATGAAATTGATTGCAACCCTGTCCTGTGCTGAAGGCATTAGCGATAACAGCATCGGGTGCCTCAGCTCTTAACTAATGGGCTTTCCCCAGGCTCTCCACTGCTCCCAGGCTTTTACCCACAGCCAACAGCATCCAAACCGCACACCTCTGCTGGTCCCTGCCCACGGGTGCAAACCCTTCCCAGGCAGGGCTGTCAGGAAGCTGGGATACCCTGGAGGGAGCTGGCATTTTCCAGACCATACAGACGGGTGGGAGTGGCACCAGGCGACATTTGCAACCTGCCCCTTGGAATGTATCCAAGCATAGCATCTCTTCTTCTTGTGACTGTTTCTGAAAGGGGGAAGAGTTACTGGAAATATGGAAAACTATCCACCAAACTCCTTCTGGTTATAGAATCACAGAATGGTTTGGGTTGGAAGGGACTTCAAAGATCATTCCATTTCCATCCCCCCTGCCATGGGCAGGGACACCTTCCACTAGACCAGATTGCTCAGGGCCCTCTCCAACATGGCCTTTAACACTTCTAGGGATGGGGCATCCAGAGCTTCTCTGGACAGCATGTTCCAGTGTCTCACCATACCCTCAGTAAAGATTTTTTTCTAAATACCCAATTTAAACCTAGCCTTTTAAAGTTTGAGATTTTCCTTTGTCCTATCACTACATGCCATGAAAAAAAAGGTTTCTCTTCCTTTTTTTTGTTTTCTTTGGTAAAGTTGAAAGCTCTTTTAGTCACAAAGAAAGGCCACCACCAAAGGTAATGAGAGAGTTTCATAACTTTTTGCAAAAAAAGCCATATTTACCCACAATTGCCACAACCAGCAGTGCAATAGACTCAAATTCCTCAACAGACTGGGGCATAGACTTTACCTCCGGGGCTGATTAAAACAAGTGAATGAACCAAATACAAAGATCTCTGGGACCCTGTAAACTATTTAAGACGTATCTACTATGGGAAACTCTAATCTACTATTTGCAGTATGGTTACAGCTGTAATAAATTAAAAAAAAAAAAAAAAGAGGGTATGTCTGTCTGGTATCAAATCAGTCTCTTGTGTTCCTGCCTTTCTCTTTGGACACTTCTGGGCCATACCCTAAAGAGCAAAAGATTTTCCAGGTAATTTGCTGTAGTGGTTAAGACTCTCTCAGCAGTTGTATTTAGAAATCACTGAATAGCAAACCCTGGAATATTTAGTGGCTGGCCTAAGCAATATTTTTCAATATTCTTGAAGGCAAAGAGTTTTCAATGATTGAAATGCACCTTTAGACATTTTCCAAATGAAAAATTTCAATATGAAAGAACCGTGTGGCTTGAAAGGAAAGCTCATTGCAAGAGTGGCTGTAATTGGACAAAACTGAAAATAAACTTTTCAAAATAACTGAAAACAAATTTATTTGGGGAAATGAGGGAAGGTTAGGTTTTATAAATGTTTTCCAACAACTCCCTGCCAGTCAATCACACATGGGGTCTCTTTTGGCATGAATTACTTTTCAGGTAGAGATTACATTTGCTCCACCACCCACACGACAGCCCCTGCTCTATACAGTGGCACAAGCTTGTCTGACTTCGCTTTTTCCATCAACTTCAGCAGCATTTTGATGTGTGAAAAAGCCATACAATATAACTGGACAGCAGTAAGGAACAACTGCACAACAAACTTTTTCAGAGAACAGCTATTTCTGCAGGATGCAGATTTCAGTATGTCTTCAAACCAGCTTTGAAGATAATGTCTTTTTCTTTCCTACCCTAATAAAAAGCAGGGAACATCTGGCCAAAGCTGTTACAAAACTGAGACAATAATGTGTGTCTTTTGAAGCAAAGTATTTGTGGGGCCGAGAGCCCCCGTCACCTGTTCCAACACCCAAATCGTCTCAAACCAGTGCCATACTGTCCTCTGAGGGTCTTTGCTCATTCTCATTGAGGGTGCTGAGCTGTGTTCACCATGAATTGTTCCTCTCCTGTATGGATTTGCCCAAGCTGGAGGCCCTATAACAGCCAAACGCTGCTCATTTAACAACACTCTTGGGAAGAATTCACCAGAGAAGAGCAAAGGGCAGATTTCCTTCCACCAGCATCAAGCAGGTAATACACAGATAAGAGTAAGACTTCTGGGAGCCCCATATATTTTCAAATTAATTTTTATAGGATAACACCTTGGCCTGAGAAACACTTCTGAATATTATGAGTAATTGTCTATCATATCACTTTTCCGGGCCCGTGCTTTTATCATTAACACTTCAGGTTAGCAAAAATGCAGTCTCTGAGATGTTCCTTTGATTTAAAAGGTTATAAATTTTGGATGCAATGTCAGAAAGTAAATTTTACAATGCAGCCAAGCTGCGGACTAATTAAAAGACTACCCCAGTACTCTTCTTAACCAATACATCTCAGATTTGTGACAGCCTTCAGGAAGAATCATGAATTATGCCATGTGCACCATATGCAATCTATTGATCTCACTGTGTGTACATATGCTGTGTGTGTGTGTGCGTGTGCACCAGTTGATAATGGCTTCTTCACAACTGTGTGATAGTTTCTTATCCCAGAGAATTTACAGCAGTGCAGTTAATGATTGCAGTCATTTTGCCTTCTTGCTGCTGCAGTTACTGCTGCTCTTTAATTCTAGATGGCCTTGGAATCAGAGCTGGACATCAACCTTTCCCATGAAAAGGGTTCACTTCCAGGCATTGCACAGGGGTCAGTTTGTATCCATCACTGAGCTCTTCCTTGAGTGCTGACTGAGGTACCCTGATCCATGCCTTGTGGACCTTGTTGATTCTGTGTACTGTAAAGTGAAAACAGGAGAAACACCCATGTTTCACTTGACACCAAGCACTGAACAGTGGAACATCCTTTAGGCTTGGCAGTCAATGTTTGTGGTCAGCAGCAGCATCTTCCTTAGTGCTCCACCTGACACAGAAAATCAGGATATCCCCAGGCTGACTCGTGTTTCCCAAGGCAGTGTGAAATGGCTTTCTACTTGCCAGGATCTCCTCCTAAGTCAGTCCCTGCAGAGGGCCAGCTTCACATGACAGCTGGAAAAGCAAATATATAAAGAGCAAAAGGACAACATGTGCTTGAAAAACAAGTTCTGGGGTTACCAGGTGCAAGTGGGAAATTATATCAACCAGCTTTAGGTAGAAAAGCCTGAAGGCTTTTAATCAGAAATCTCTGAAGTTTCATGGATCAGCTTTTCCTTTTTTTCTCAGTTATTCTCCTCCTGGCTGTTGACATCAGTGGATTTAGCATTAGAACAGCAGGGAAACAGAGGGACAGTTTCCCCCCTACACATGCAGAATTAGAAACTCATACCAAGATAGAGGAGCTAGATTTAGATGAGAGGGAATTTCTGGTTGAGGGTGTACATGTAAAAAGTATTATATAGTATAGTATTAGGCTTGTGTGAGCTCCCAGTGTAATAAAGGAGAATTGTCTAAGCCTTGGCAGGAACATATCCCTAGGACTTTGTTTTGATGAAAAAAACACTGGAAATCTGCACTTAGCTTTTCTGCTAGCTGTAATTATCTGGCTGTATTGATCATGGTGCTAAGATTATCTGATGAGTAGGGTGTGAGCAAAGATCAGCTTCAGTCCATGAATTAAAGCTGCAGACTGTCAGCTCTAATTTACACACACAGTCTGAAAATTGTCCTCCTGCAATGGCAGAGCTCCCTGGAATTGACACAGATAGGCAGCATATGGAGCCTGTGCAGCAGGAACGGAGGCACCGGCACTTGGCATTGCTGCTCTGTTTTATGCAAATATCTGGGTTACAAAAGCAGGGAACAAGGGCAGAATAAATTGGGAGGGGGGGGGGAGGGTCTGGTACTGGCAGACGTAAAACCCTGGGTGGCATTAATGAAATTCACAGGCTTGTGGAAAGCAGGACAGGCTCCTCAGCTCTGATGTCAGCCCCACAAGCATGCGATACCTTGAAGGCAAGAGATGACGATAACTGCGGTTCACACACGAGGGTTTGCACAGCAGGGGAATCTGTGTAGCCTGCACAGTAAAATATGGTATTCCACATTCTCCAATACCACAACCAGAGCCAAAGTACAGGAACCAGCAGTTTCAGGGAGCAGGGCTCTCATTAACATACCACTTGCCTCTTTGGAGACAAGCCTGTCCTTTCTGCTGCTGAGCTGTTAGATAGGATGGAGACAGGAGGAGAAGCAGGAGATGATGCCCCTCCTGGCTGTGTTTTGTATTCTGTGCTGCTGTCCTGAATGGATAAAGTACAGAGGATCCAACCTGTCCCCTTCAGGCAGCTGTTCCATCAGGGCGTTCTGCAAGGTAGATGTACAAATCAAATTAGATGTGAAAGATCCCCACAAAAGATATTCACCATATATCACCAGAAGTGACAGAGCAGACCTGAGACCCCACCCCACTCCACTGCTGTTATTTAACTTTCACCATGACTGCTATGCAGTTGCCTGTCCATTCACAAGCATTTGTTGTGGGCTTATTTGGGCATATCTTGGCATTTGAGAGGTGTCAATCTGCTAAAACTGAAGTGGCAATAGCTAATCACAGCTTTATTCTCTGCAGAACATAACAGGAAAGCATATGGCTCAACAGCCTAACTTTCTTTCTCTGGGCTAACAACATGGCCAGTTCTGCAAAAAATGGAACAAACAGACGAGGGAATACAGTCTCTAGTCCTTGCTGGAAACTCCAGGGATCCTGTGCTCAGAGATACCTCTAATGAAAGAAAAAAACTCACCCTTCCTCACATCATTATTCATTCAGAAATTGGCAACACCAGGTTTTCTTCTCACCTCTGATATCTTGAGAAAACACTTTGCTTTCAAAACAGAATTATTTTTGCTGGGTCCTTGAAATTCTGTGGCACTCATTTTGGATTTGGAAACTCTCGGTAAAGGTTTGGAAATGGAAATTTCAATCCCTGGACCCTAGAGGCCTTTCAGAGTGGGTGCTATATTGCATTCATTCAAAACGCAGCCATACCCACCTGTCCATCAAAATCACAGGGCTCTATGTGTGCATGTGCAGTACAGGAAGCAAGAGCTGCAATCAAAAAACCCAGAAAAAGTATTTATGAGATTTCCAAAATCCTTCCACAGTGAATTCTTTACAATACAAATATTTTCCATCATAATTTACATTTCATACCTGTTTTCCCAAATCTTCAAAGTCAGATGAGCAAATCCTTCTTTTAGCAGTGCTGTGATGAAAGCCACTGACTCACAGAATAACCAGAGTGCAGGATTTGGCTTAACTTTTTGGCTTGATGCCGATATAACGTTTCATAGATCTTTTTTAGGTGTTTCCCATTGTCATGGCAACTCTAATCAAAACCCTTTCCATGAATAGCCCCATCAATTGCAGTACAAGCTCCTGGCTCACTACAGCCTGCAGTTCTGCTCCAGTGTGGTTTCACAAGCTCCTCTTGCTTGACCTTTCACCTCCTGGCTTTCCCCAGATCCCTTATTGCTCAAGCCAGAAATATATCTTCTCTTTTGCAAGAAAGCTTTAAAAATCTTTATAAGTGATAAGTAACAGCCAGATCTTGCAGCTGACTCCAAGGAGGGAGTTGCCTTAGGAGGGATTACAGGCTATAATAAGCACCTCTCCTACACCACAGAGCACAGACCATAGTCAGTCCCTATGAGCACTGGCTCTGGCAGAGCCTTGAAACTCTGCACCTGCCCAAAGCTGCCCTATAACACAGAGGAATGAGCTGATCTCTAGGCAGGGGATGGGTTTGGTAAAGGGGATCCCACCCGGGAGCAGCACATCCATCAGCAGGATTCCCTGGCAGTGCCATGGTGGACAAAGAGACACCACCTGTGTCCCCAAAGTCTAACATCACCCTCCTTGCCCAGCTCTGGGGCAGCGGGATGAAGAATCCAGACTGCTAAGTTTGGCTTCTTCTATCTGATTTATTTTTCCTAAAATGATTTGAACAGCCACATGGGAAATTGCATCACTGTGGAAATCATCAGGAGTTTACATTTGGATTTCTGTGGGGCCAGGATTTCACCAGGTCTCTCTAAAGGTGTCATTCTTACCAGGAGCCAAAAGAGTTTATCAGAAATAATGCATATTTTGCATATGCATCTAGTCTGAAGTCAGTATCATCCCTAGACACGGTAAATAAAGCAGAGAGAGAGTGT
Source organism: Regulus satrapa (assembly GCA_013396955.1). Taxonomy (NCBI): domain Eukaryota; kingdom Metazoa; phylum Chordata; class Aves; order Passeriformes; family Regulidae; genus Regulus; species Regulus satrapa. Next base: position 864,519 of record VWZN01009788.1, on the reverse strand, counting down.
AATTTCATGCCTTAATGTCAGTCCACCCCTAACCCCAGGAATACAAAAGAGATTTCTGGAGTTTCCACTCCCATGTGGGAGCCGCTGCTACAATTCATTATTTTAAGCACTCAAAAAAAACCAAAAAAAAAAGTAGGAAGAAAGGAGGAATAGAAATTACAGGGATAAAAACCTTTCTTTATATATAATATATATTATAGATATTCTATATATATAGTTTTGTCTTGTCTTGTACCTTCAACCCTGCTTTAAATAAAAGCTCACAGACTTGTCGGTTTCCATCAGGGAAAAATTATTATTCGGCTTTAGAAAGAACATCTTGCCAAGTGTTGCAGTTCAAAAATAAGGAAAACAGCTCTGCCAAAATGCAGCAAATGTGATTACACAAAGCCAAGAAGACCATAATTAGATCATTACCATGGAAACAACCTAATTACATGTGTAATGCAGCAAGGTCTGAGCTGCGCATCCGAATGTGTTTTGCTATTGTCTAGCAGGGCCATACCACTGCCATTTGCCTCGTGTTACTAAGCCACCTTGATCATTTTGGATCGGGTTTTCTTGGAATAAATCCCCCTCCCCACTATGCAAAGAATTAAACTGTGCATGAAGTGATTTGAGCCAGACTGCCTGAGGCTCACACTGTGTGCAGGCAAACAGGATCCTGCCTGCACCACCACGGGCATGGGCAGTCACCACCTGGGAGAAACTCCCTTGCAGCAAGATCTGGAGCTCCCCAGGAAACAGCCACGTGCAGGAGTTGACATTTGATCTGAAGTGCAACTCTGGACAAGAAATCTGAGCTTCCCAGGGACTTGCTAATGGTTGCTGCCTTCCTGTGCCTTGTATGAATTTCTCCACTGCTGCAGTAATTCAGCCCTGGGACAGTGCCCTGTGGAGATGGCATGGGCTGGCCAGGCAGAGATATCCACGAGATCTCTGTGTACTGATCCACGTTTTGTTTCCTTGCATAACTGGACTATTTTGTAGAAATGGGGGTTAGGCAGAACTAATAGGGTTGTGATATTTTCTCAGTGGTGGAAACCAAATTGTTCTTGAAGGACAGTGTCATGGATCAACTCCAGGCGAACAAAACGAGGCAAGGTCAAAGAACATGTTTTTCAGCTTGGAGGATCAAAGCAGAATTTTGAATAAACTACGTGTAATCCAAAACAGTTTCAGAGAGGAAGGCCAGGTCTGTACATACATGGCTTCATGCCTTGCAGCATAAAATGAGATACACAGGGAGACACAGGGGATAATCAGTGAACCTCTGCTATTATCTCCAGAAGCCCACAGCACACTTCTGCTGACTCACGTGGTTGTAGTAAATATGACCTGCAGGGTGGATACACAAAATGATGGCAGGCACTGCCACCCCCTTTCATGCACGTTGGATTTCTGTGCCCGTTCTCGGTCAGACTGGCCTCACTCAGCAGGAAGGGAAGAGGATGGCTCATTAGCTGAGGGGTAGAGTAACAAGGCAAAAGCCAATGGGACTGTCTGGCAAAGCTACGCTTCTGCTAATTAATGAGGAGAGGTGGTTGCTGGGCCAACTGCAGATGTTGCTGCAAATTATGCCATTGCTATCCCTGCCAGAGAGCTCTCGCTGCAGCTCGCACATCTCCAGGTGTTCTTGCCACAACAATAGTCCCTGCTGTTCATTTTGTCTCCTTACAGGGAAAATAAAATACTTCCTTTTGGTGGGGAGAAATGCTCATTTTGAAGAGTTTATCAAGCCCAGACTCCACTCCTGTAATTTCTGTCCTGTTTTCCTTCCTCAAACTCTCTTCATTTTCTATTCAAATTGCTTTCCAGACCACAGAATAAGGCTGGAGAGAAGCACCCTGAGTGGTGCCAATTTCCCTGCCTGGTTTCCCAGCCAGGAATACCGGGAGGATGTCTTGGAGAAGCTGCTGAGGAATCTTCCCACCCCGGCTCTCTCACTGTCTCCCATGGAGCCGATGGCGATGCAGAGCAGGCTGGTACTGCTCTGGCTCTGAACAGGCTGTTTCTCCCCCACACATCTATTATACAAACTCATGTAAGTTCACTGGGTAAAACCTGATGTTCAACTTTTGCACAAAGTCAGCAGAATGAAAGAAAAATAAGGAGAAGCCCAACCCCCACTGCATTCTCCCGTTTTGCTCCGTATGCAAAACCTGTCTGTACAGTTCTGCTGAGCGCTGATGCCCTACTTTCATCCCTCACATAGCTCAACTAAAAATACACTGAGATTTCAAGCAAGGTCCCTGCTGTGAACTGTCTGAGTGGGCAGGCGTAGCTGCAGCCCCAACCCCAGCCATGCCTTGCACCATGCCGTGCTCCTGGCACAATTTATACCAACCCTGGGCACCACAGAGGATGAGAAAAAGCCAGCAATCTTGAGAAAATCAATACCCCTCCTTCTCATCAGCTCTGGGAAAACGTCCTGACGTGGCATCATAAGGACAAAATTGAAGGAGGGGATGAGATAACTTAAGATCTACTATTAGTGGTGTTTATAACAGAGTGGTACCGACAAAGCCCTGCTGGTCTCGAGGGTGGATTAGAGCAGTAACATCTGGAATGCTGAAACAGTCATGAAAATAAAAGCATGGCCAAAACTATCCATACTTGCTTTATGTGCTTAAATTGAAAAGATGCTGTAATGCTATTTTTTGTCTGATTTGTGCAGTCCTGAGGAAGCAGGATAAATAAAAGTTTGTAGAAACCAGTTTTAAAAACAAGGGAGTCTAATGGTGATTATTTGTGTTGAAGATAGGGTCAATACGCTTTTCTACCCTGAAAAAAGTGACTGAATTTTAGCAACTGGTTTCTCAGGTCATCCTGAACAATGGAGTTTTTTGACAAGAATGTGATTATCTTACAGGGCTTCAGCTTGAAATTCACTTCAGCTGTCTTCTGCTTCATTTTCTGTTACATGAGAATGAAAATGGAAATTATCTCATGACACGTATAGATTATTTGCAAATAAGGATGTACATACATGGATCTAATTTATTTGAGGAATTGCCATTGCTGCTGTGACAAGTCAGCTGTTTCCATATGCAGAGCATTGACATCCCAGATTCTTTGCATGGGGACATTCCCTGGCTATGGCCATCATTTGCAATACCTGGGATGTGACCCCACATGTCCCAGCTGTGAGGTTAACTTGACAATCCTGTGAAATATGGCATTTGATTCCTGCTGGGGGCACAGATCTCACATGGAGCCTCTGCCCACAGCAGGACAGAGGGCAAAGGAGCTTCTCTGCCCACAGAGAGGTACCCAGGTCTTTGTTTAAGAGGAATCAGTCTCTGAAGGAAATCCTGATGGAGAGTGCACTTCCCGGGCAACCCCCACAGTTGCAGAAAACACCTATGATGCAATTCCTTGGCAGACTAAATTATGAGTAAAATACTCATAAATGCCATGAAGGCACACACATTTAATTTAGACTTCAGGATACTGTTGTTTTTTTTCTATTAAATATTAATTCCCTTTAAAAGAGTACTTTTGAGCTGCTTTGAGAACACAACTGGTAATCTAATGTCATCTAATTAATTACGAATTTCATACTCATATGTATTAACAGTCTGCTATTATTGCCAAGGACATTTCACTGGTATTTAAATATATTGAACGAAACATGAATTGCATTTAAATGGCAATAATCCATACAGCTTCCTGGAAAGGCATGGCTGGGAGATAAAGTCTGACTTTGCCTCCCGACCTCAATGTTTTGACAGTACATAAATCAACAAATGGCAAGGAAACAAGAGAGTTTCTCCCAAAAACACAGCATGGACAGGGTATTTTGTGAGCCCACTGGTAACAAACACAATCTTATCAGTCACTGACACCCTCATTAACAGCACCACCTCTTTCCTGCTATGCTGTCCTTTCTCACCTGGCTTGTTGATTCTTCTGACATACATTTTATTGGAGATGTTGATGGGAGCCCTGTAATATCCAGGGTCACAGATGCAGAGGCAGATCTGGTGGGAGGTGAAGATTTGAGCCTCTTTGTTCCCTGACTCCAGCTGCCATCAAGCTGAGATGGGTACCTTTGGTGCATCCCTGTTTTCTAATGTCCCCAAGGAGGTGTTAGACAGCTGGAAAGAGAAAGGGTGCAGAAAGGAGAAGATGGAGTGTGGGGGTTTAACCACAAGAGATGCATCAGCGGGATGCGCTCTCCTTTAAGAACTATCTCAGTTGTTTCCATTTCCAGGATGAGTTCCCAGCACTTATACATTACTCTTACACTTGTCTAATACGGCACACATCGATTTTTCCCCTTACTCTCTGCTGACTGCACAGTCTGAAACACCAAAGACCTTAAAGTCAAGGTCAAGTTTTTATTCCCTGAGTAAACAAGCTGTGGAGAAGGGGAAAGAGGGAGCAAGCACTTATAAAAGATAGAAAGCTATTGAACAAATATATTCCTTCTAAAAAACCTCTCCAAGGAAGAAGGCGTACAAAAGATTAATTCTTTCAGCCTGCAAATTCTGCATGAAATAGAATTCTTACTCCTGAGGAATAAATGTTAAGAGCAGGCCAGCGTGCACGTGATCAAAACAAAGCCATTCTCTAGTGCTTACAGTCAAATATGATGTTAAACACTGTAGTGTGTACCTTGTAGTCAAGGTACAACGAAGCATTAAAAATTGTTTCCACCTTGCTAGCCAGGAATCTTTTCTTGTGCCCATGCACTGAATACCTTTATTCCTCATCATTGTATCTAAGCATTGACTCCATTACATAAAAATCCCAGTGTTATTTTTGAGCAATTAATGACTCCATCCATTATGTTGCCTGTTTGTAATTAGAAGCAAAGTTAGACAGAAAATGTCTGGCTGCTTATCTGTGATTCATGGAGTCCTTCGAGCCTGCAAATTTGGCTGGAAACTTGGTTCAAAATACTTTTGGCCAAAGATTTTTGGATGGTTCTGGCTTGTCTTGAGCTAAAATACAACGAGTTCAAGTGTTTTGGGGCTTCTGCTTTGGGTTTCTGCCAGACAGAGAAATGGGTTGGTGTGAAAATAACAATGCAGCAAGGTGGAAATACAGAAGCTGCCTCACTGGGACAGATCTGGGTCCCATTCAGACCCAATGCTGGCACCAAGAGCATCCCATGCACAAGTAGGGGTAGACACAACCCTTGTCAGCCTCAGCCCTATCTCTCAAAGATTGATTCAAAGCCAAAAGTCTGATGCTTAATGCTCTTTCTGATTTTCATTATGCTATATTTGATAGTTTCCATTAAAACAAGTTAATATGTATCTGGTAATAATTACAAGCTGATGTTCCAGCTCTGTCTGAAAACAGAGAATACCAGCTGGAGCTGACAGCACAGGTTTGGGACAAAGCAAATTATTTTATGCAATTTAGTTTAGTTGTTTTCAATACTTGTATAATTAAATGAGACAAATTCTAAGAGGAGAGGTAATACCTTTTATTAGAATAAACTGGTGGTTTGGGGGGGCAAAAAAGTAGGTATGTTTTCAGGCACACAAACTCTTTTCCAGACTTGTACGCCAGAAAGCCCTTCAGTGTGTCAGCTGGCCCAACAAATGATATTACTTTTCTGTATAAATAGGGCTTCAGTCATATCCTTAGATGATAACAGCAACAATAACTGCTAACATAATTAAAAGCAGTTGGGGATGATTGAATGCCATTTCACAGCAGCATTGGACATGAAGTTTCCCAAGAATAGCAGGGTGGAGCCACGCTGCAGACACAAAATTATTTGTACTTTTCTCTTTATCTTTACTCTGCAATTCTGATTTTACTTACATCACTGTAAATGGAAGCCACAGCAGTGATCCCGTTTGGATTTAGCATGTGTTTAAGAACAGCCTCACAGCCTTGTATCTCTAATGCAGAGGATGAAAGTAGGTCATCCATTTTCTCCACCACCCTGCTCTCTCAGTAGCATTAAGCAAAAAGAACAGTGCGTGCACATTTCAGCTGGCATCGCCGTCACCATATTCCATCAAATTATGACCCTTCAGGCCCACCATTGGAGCCATTCCCAGAAAACAGCAATAATGTAAATAAGGCAATAATGCAAATGATGAAAAAAAAAAAAAAAAAAAAAAAAAGAGAAATCCTCCTAAGGTGGAAAATGCATTGACAATAAACCAGCTTAGCTTTCCCTGATGTTGTTTATTTTTTTATTATGTTCTTAAAGCAAATTTTCCCCAGACGCTTCACAACTGACTTCACAGACACAAATAGAAACAATTTGTACGTCGCAGTAAATCTTAAAAGAAGCAAATCAAGACTTATAAGAAGGGAGTCAAGACAGGCAAGATAAGAAGTAAGAGAATGATTAAACAAAATAATTTTGGAAATTTAGATATTAGAATTAGTTCTCTCGATGAGAGCAAAACATGCCATCAAAGAGCAGGGATGTAAAGGAGTTTTTACACATAGGAGGTGTGGAAAAACATCTTCCAGAGAGAGGAGACAATAAGATGTGCAACAAAGGGGCAGGAGATTTATGAAAGCTGGGGTGGGGGGAAAAACAAAAATAGGGTGAGAGCTGAGGGCCTGTGTGGAAGAGCACTTGTCTGCTGGCCGGGATTCAGGTGATGCTGTGCCACATCCAGCACTGGGCTCTGCTCCCAGCTGTCCCCAGGGGCCATCAGGGTGCCTCGGCTGCAGTAAACAGCTGCTGCAGGTGCCTCATGCAGCACTTTGTCTTATTCCCCTTTTTAAAAATACCATTTCCAAGCCTGCACTTTTGAGTCACCAGACAAAATTGCAAGCTCCACCAGTCTGGGAGAGAGCGTGCTGCTGACATGCGCAGAAATGCTCCAGAACGCCCTAAATAAGCACTGCCAATGTTTATTTCTAAACATCAGAGAACCAGGGAAATAGAGTAGCACTTTGACTGTTTTGATTTGGAAACATTTGTGCAGATTCAACACTTGTCTGCAGCACCCTTCTGGGATGAAACCACATAGGTACAGCAAGTGCCAAAAGTGCAGACACAGAATTTGGAGGGGAAATTCCAAAACTCTGTGTAATTTTGAAGAAAAGCCATTTAAAAGAAGTCTGATAAGGCAGAAAATTTCTATTTCAGATAGCTCACTCCTTCCATAGTCATAACTCTCCCAGGAACCTCATGCCTTTGTTTTGTCTTAACGAAAAGCCAGTAAAAGAGTCACATTGAAAACTATTTAACTATTTTTGACCTAACTGCATTTTAGTTATTACATACTAAATGCCACTGCAGGCCATGAAAATAATTTTAAATGATTGATTATTTACATATAAATCCATATCTAATAATAGCTACCTTCATGTTTAAGGGAGGTTACATAGAACGAGGTTCCTGGTGATTCCTGCTTCTTATTATAACATCAATTGTGAAAGCAGATTTGCCTAATGGAAGGCCTAGCACTGAAATTCTCTATAAAAAATGTATGAAGATCAGAAATAATAGCCATAACTGTTAACATTGTGTTATTAATCATTAATTTTAATTACTACTATGGATCATAATTATTATGTAGCTGCAATAAACACATTGGCACTGGGATATCCAGGGTACCATGACAAACGGGGGTGTCTGCCTCTTTTTAAGGACTTCACTGTGTTAAAAGCAGTTTTCCCAGGTTTTCCTCCTCTGCAAAGGCAGTTTGCCCATGCCAGGGGCTGAGTCTTCTCCCACTCTCCCTGGCTCAGCCCCACCAAGGACGTCCTTGCCCCACGGCAGCACTCACAGTCACAGCTTGGCATCTCAACATTATGGATTAGCACCAGGGCAAGTGTTGGTAAAGAGTGAGTTATTTGGTGTTTTCTGCCTCTTTTAAATCTATGGGTTATCCTGAGATAATGGTCCTGAGGATGATCCTGAGATCGATATGGGAAGTGGAAAATGAAAAATCCCACAAATAGAATCGCAAACCTCTCCTTCTTCATCAGCACCCCCATATAGGAGCAGATTCTCATGGAAAACAAATAACACAGAGGAATTTGCTATTACATATTACAAGTATAGCATTGAGGGGTCACTCCAACATAGTTTGGAAAGTTCTGGCTTTTCATGCAGTGCCTGCTGTTCTCCAAACCCATCCTGACTCTGTTAAGAGCAGCAGCAACACTGCTGTACACATATCTTCTCCATCTATTTCCCCTTCCCTTGCTGGAGCCTGGATAATACTCATTCCTTAGTGCTGTGATCACAGCATAAAGCCCAAACTCACCCTTTTTCCCTTAAACATAATTCAGTGGGATATTATTTCATTTTTTAAAAATATGGCTGGTATATCTTTGTTTCACATGAAAAAGACTGGGATTCAATAATGCAGACATGGTCTCACGGGAATGAAATCTCTGCCTATATTTGGCCATGCAAATTTAATTGTTGTTAACCCTAAAGTGGAAAGAGAACTCAGTATATTTAACAGGAGTGACTGGCATAGCTGTCAGCATTGAAGACTACTGTATGATTGCCTTGGGCTCAGAACAATAATAGAACTGGAAATTATTTTTGAATGGTGATGTCCTGGAGAAAGACTTTTTAAATACAGCTTTGCATACTCTGAGTCACTGCAGCAAGGCCATGGAGCCCCATGCTGCAGGTTTGCCACTGCTCCATTCCAGCCACTGAGACTCAATCTGCACCTGGGGTTACAGGATGCAGATACAGGAAGGAGGAAAAGGGAATAGACTGAAACATGGAGAAAGAAGGCTCTGGAGACACCTCATTGTGGCTTTCCCTGGCCTTAAAGCTAATTAAAAAGAGGGCAATCATCTTTTTACAGGGGCAGATAGTGATTTGAGCCTTAATGGTCTTAAACTAAAAGAGAGAAACTCAGACTAGATGTCAGGAAGAAATTCTTTCCTGTGGGGTAGTGAGACACTGTACAGGCTGCACCGGACAGCTCCATGTGGATACTCCGTGCCTGGAAGTGTCCAAGGCCAGGTTGGATGGGGCTTGGAGCAGTCTGGGAATAGTGGAAGGTATGCTCATGGCAGAGGGAAGGAACAAGATTATCTTTACTGTCCCTTCCAACCCAAACCATCTATGATTTTATGAAAACAGAATAAAATAACACTAACAATGCACAGTGAATTAATCAGATTTTTCTAAATCCAGTGCTGGGCAGGGCACTGAAATGTATCTTGATTTGCTGCTCACTGGTGTAGCTAATGTATCCCTTTCCTCCTGCAGAGTCCAGAAACACACAGCTCTTGTGTCATGAAGGGCAATAAGAACCACCTGTAGAAAATGACAGCTTATTAGGAATTCCTCGCTATCCTGATTCCTGCAGCAAAATCCCAAAGAGCTGCAGAGAGGGAGGTAAAAAGTGGTGGATGTGCTTCTGTGGCAGCAGGGTCCAGCTACCCCATCATGACAATGTTGTTGTGTTTGGTGTCCAGATAGGCTCCAGGTGAAAGAACTTTTAAATCAGTTAAATGAGGAGGCCAATGCCCCAAAAGAGTGAGACAGAAGAGGTTTTGAAGAATTACAGCTGCAGTCCTGGCTCCACCCCAGTGATCAGGATATGTTTCCAGTGATGCTCAGACTGCCACAATAGGGATGTGTGAGTGCTGCAGGCAGCTCACAGCCCTTTCCCACAAAACTCTCCTGTCTTGTGGGCATATTCATATTACCCCAAATTCATCTGCTGCTAATGAAGAGACTTTAGAACAAGATACCCCAAGGCCTTGAGTGGCTTCAGGTGCTTTGGGGAGCTGCAGCATCTGAAGAGCTCCACCACCATGAGATGTCCCAAAGTCCTCTGGCTCTGCAGCACAGGTTACCAGGGCTCCCCCTCCACAACACCCTGAGCACAAGGATGTGCCTGATGGTTGAGAAGGTCCCTGCTCTGCTGTGAGCACCACTGGGGAGGAAGGTGAGCTTAAACACCAGCAAAACCATGGTCTGAGAGTGCCGGAGCCAGAGCAGAAACTGAGCCATAAACAGAGCCAGTTCCACAGCAACTGTTTGACTAAGGCTATTTTTGGAATCGAAACTCATGGGTGGAAAAGGAAGCAGAAAGCAGATAAATTAGCCTTTAAAAGCCAGGCAACCACGTTGCTGAGCTCTCTCAGCCGTTTCAGGCGGTGAGGAACAGAGGAGAGGATAAATCCCTCTTTGTTCTTCTGCCCCTTCTGTGCGCCCGATTGGGAGATAAGACACAGGCAAGGGTTCCTTTTGCTGGCAAACCATGGGGTTATTCATTAACCTGCTTGGCTAAATAAAGCCCTGATAAGGGCAGAGCCCTGGTGAGGGCAAACCCAGCTGCAGTAGGGCCCAAAGACAACCATGGGGTGGGCAGGAATGTCCATGTCCAGTGCCAGGGCCACCGAGTCACCCATGGTCACATAGACCCAGGGTGCCACCATGCTTTGGGGCACAGAAAAAACTCCATTTCAGCAGCCCCCTTTTTGCACAGCAAAATCCAGAGATGTCGAGGAAAGGCGGTGATGCAGTGTTGGATGAAGGCATTGTTTCCTTTTAGCATCTGGAGATGCGACTGGAGTGATAACAGTGAGAAAAGTAGATGAATATGGATTTTTCTGTTTGATCGTCAAATCCAAAAACAGGGAGAAAATGAGTAAACTCAAGTATTTTGCTCAACAGGAAGAGAAATGGTCTTTCTTTTATTATATAATTCTGGTTTTAAAAAATCCTTTCCTAAAATTTAGGTCAGTTTTTAAACAACAAAGCTTGTTTCCAAACAAAAAGTCAAAATATTTTGTTTTGATGATGTTGAAACAAAATGTCTCCATATCTCCAAACCATTTCTTTTTGACATGTCAGAAAGGAAACATTTGTACACTTTCTAATTTTTTTCGCAAATACCGTTGGTTCCTGCATTTTTCAGTGAACTTATCCATTCGAGGAATGTCACTCAACTCTAAAAATTACCATACATATAGAGCTACCTCTGTTACCACATTATGTCTCATGCAAGCGTGCCAAATGTGAATTCCTCACAAGGGAGCTGGTTAGACTTCAAAGCTGACCGACAAAGCCTGAGAAGGTACAATGCCAATTAAAAGGGTCAAAATGTCCGTCAACTTTCCTTCATCCCTCCCCGGGGTCCCACTCTGCAGGTCAGTGCTATGAGCCACAATCAGGTGGGTTGTCCTGCTGTCTTTGAGGAGCACATATCTGGGGGTCAAATCAAAGCTCCCACCCCCTCACGTGTGTTCAGATTAGTGCTGTAATTCTCATTAAAGCAGCCTGTCTAAACCAGAGCTTCTGGGAAATGCATCTGATGGATCATTGTAGGGATCCTGTTGATCTGCAGATCTCTGCAGATATTTAAAAACCTCTCTGCTGGCTTCTTGCAGAGAGGTTGTGTGGGATCCAGCCATAAAATCATGGACATGCCTGGAAGTCTGTGAGTCCTCCAGAGCCCAAAGTTTTGTGCAAGGAGCCGTGAAACAGAAACATCCTTCTACATAGCCCTGAGGAAAGAGCTGCTCAGGAAGGCTGGTAGGTAGCTGCAATGCTTGGGGTGACTCTTCTTGTCGCATTTGTCTTCAGAAAGCATCTTCAAGCCTTCCTCGGGGGTCTGATCATCAGCTCCCTGGTTAAATATTATTAGACTGAGGGTGTTACATGATTCTTATGCTCCTGGCATCTGGGTGAGTGAGAGAAGCCCAGGTCCTGCTGGGGTGGTGGGGTTTTATGGGGAGTGGCAGCCTCTGAGATACCAAACCCTTCTCAGCACAGCACCACAGCACATCCCTCTGAGGCTGCAGCTGGCACACACCAGAGTTTCATTAGCTGCCACAGATTTAAATTTTTTTTTAAAAACCCTCTTTGTTTCTAATCACTCCATTCAGGGTTGGAAAGTCCACAGAACCAAAAATATACCCAGTTAGTCAGCAGGTTTGTGAATATTTTGAGATAGTGTAGGTCAAAAGTCAGTTTGCCGGCATTATCTTGATTATCCTATGGAAGTCTTTATTCAAAAATAGTCTCCAAAAGTGCAAGTTTAGCAAATCTTGGAGCTGGAATAATTGGAAAACATTAAGCGTACTCACCAAGCTAAATTCACATGAGGGCAGTTACTGTGTAATAGGCAGATGCTTTTAACTAACCTTTTATGTTTTGGTGCTTATTCACATCCAGGCACAATATTACAGTTATAAGGTTAGAATAAAAAATAATAACTTCCTAAAATCCTAATGCGGGGGGTTTATATTCAGATCTACCAGGTGCATGCAGAATCGGAATTACAGAATCACAGGATAGCCTGGGCTGGAAGGAGCCTTTACAATTATCTTGTTTTGACCTCCCTCCTGGGGACAGGGACAACTTCCACTAGACCAGGTGGCTCAGAGCTTCATCCAGCCTGGCCTTGGAGACTTCCAGGATGGAGCATATCCATTAATCATTTTTTAAAACAAATCATAGGTTAAAACAATCTATAGAGGTTGCTGGTGTCAGGACAGCTGGGAAGCATGGTACATGGAGAGATTTTTTTAGGGAATCTGTATCTCCAGGGTATTTTCTTGGCCCTCCTAAGTGGTCAGGGATGCAGGGAGTGCCTGAGCTGGGAGCACAGACTCCCTGTGTTCTCTGTGCAATGTGACTTCTGGCTGTGGAAGGCCCCAAAATGATCCTCCAGCTTTCCTTATCTGCCCGCATGCACACACAGACAATTTGTACACCTTCATCTCATTCCACCGTGCTCCATTACGGTGATTTATGTGCTGTCTGTCATCTGGAGCACTGGAGGAACACAAGTGAGGGAAGAGCAATAAACAAACAATAATCAGCAGAGATAACACAGCAATGAGTCCACAAATGCTACCCCCAAACATGCAGCAATGTTAAACTCCCAAGGAAAGGGATATTAGGGGGGCTCTTAGTTCTCCAGAGAAGGGCAAAACAGGGAGCCTTTGGCAGGGGGTTAAATCCCATGGAGGAGTGATTCAACACTGGGTTCTTTGAAGGTCATGGGCAACACCAGAACAGATTGGCTGTGGGCACGGAAAAAGAAATCAGATATTGTGAAATGGAAAAAGCAGAGCTCCTGGTGGGGAGGTAAAGAGGGAGATGATGGATAGTGGCAGGGACCAAGGTTGGATTGGGCTGCAGGGCTGAATGTGGTGCGAGTGCTGAATCCCCCTGCCCAGCCAGGCAGGTAGAACAGGTTGTGTGTGCCACAGAACCAATGAGGCAAAAAAATATTCATCCCTTTTACTCTTGTGATCATGCCTTTGATTGCTGCTTTCAGGGCTCTTTGTCACAGCCAAAGCACAGCACTACACCGGAGGCTTTGCCAGGGCCACAGGAGTGTGACATGCCCAGGTCTGGGACAGGTGGCATTGGGAAAGGGTTTGGGGTGGAAAGCACAGCAGAGATGCATCACCATCCTTACCCATGTGAAAGCTCACCTGATCCATGCTGAGATCCTGGGGATCTTGTGCAGAGCCAGGAGCTGGACTCAATGAGTCTTGTGGGACCTCCCAACTCAGGATATTCCATGATTCTCTTTGTGCCACAGAGCCACTGGCACTGTGCTGGCTCCCAGGCCAGGGCACACCCCAGCAGCAGCTGTGGGGCCTGTGTAGCTGAACAGGGGCCTCTTGCTCATCTCTCAGCATCCCTGCATGATTAGAGAAGAACTGGGGCCCTTTCAGATATTAGAGGATGGCAAATTTTTCCCTTCGTTTGTTATTCGTGATGAATAATGAATTATTCTCGTAACACTTACTATGCTGTTCATTTATTATACAGGACAGGGGAATGTTTAGAGCTAATTATTGCTAGGAAGGCTCTGCACTTGCAAAATATGTGACTTTTGCATATTTTTATATCCGAGCTTCAAGCAGGGGAAGGGCTGTTTGTCTGTTTTAGCAGGTTTTTGCCCCTCTGACACCCAGCTTCACCACCTGCCTGCAGGCAGGACAGATGCTTCCCTCACCATCAGCAGCTAAGCTGCTCTTCCCCTTTTGCAGGAGGAGCCCCTGGAATAGGTTTGGAAATTAAATGGTCACATTTTATACATGCAGCAGTAAGGAGGAGCAGCGTTTCGCTGGCTGGTGGGGCAGAGCTCCACACAACACCAGGCCATCCTGTCACCCTGTGATGAGGGTGCCACTGCTGCCAACACCTTAGCAGCTGCATCCAGGGAGAAATCCTACGCTTCAGTGCCATGTCAGCTGTGAGCCAGGGTCTGTTACCTGGGAAATGCCTGGAGAAGTGAGTGATGGCAGGGCTCAGGGCCAGGCATTGCTGGAGAAGCCCGACAGCCAAGTCCTGGGGAGCCAGGAGGAGATGGCCTCCTGAATGGGGAGAGGTTGGGGACGCTGTTTGTAATGCTCTAAGTAGTGCACTGGGAGACTGAGTAATATCCTTAACAGTGCTCTACCAAGGGCTGTAAATTGTCAGTTGTCAAAACTAACCGCACTCTGCTGCTGCTCAGCAACAGATTTATCCTGGCCATTTACAGCTGGTAAATAATTTATCCATTATTTTGAAAAATGCTTTTAAGGAGAGTCGAGCCTCATGTCCATCTCCTCTCCCCTAGGTGCAGGGTGCAGCACTCTGCTGGCTCCCAGGGCCAGCTGTGTCCGTGTCCTGCCCGTGCACAGAAGGGTCATTGTCCTGATTTTCCCTGAGTGCCTGGCTACAAGAAGCAGAGCTGGAAGAAAGGTTGCAGTGTCCCCCAAAACTTAGCCCTGTTTGTTGCTCACAGGTTGGCAGGGAGAATCATGGGCACTCCTGTGCCTTTCCAAGCTCTGTGTGACAGCTTGTGGGTCCAACCCCCAGCAGGAGAGAGCTGGCAGAGGTACCACTGACCTTGATGGAGCAATGTACATTTACAGCAGGAGACAAGCTAGTTCTGTGCTGCCTAATATCCTCCTTATCTTCATTATGTGCCTAATATCAATGTCCTCTTGTTGCTCCTAGAGATACCCTTACATATCTCTGGATAACTGTTACCAGAGCTAAGCCAGTGAGAGGTTTATAAACCCATGGGGAAAGATGGTTCAACACCATGTTTCTGAATAATTGATTATCACACGCTTCAGTATAAAACTGATCTTCAGTGATACCCTTTTGGCTGTGCCTCATCATCCCTTTTTGTTTTATTTTCATTTCCCAGCAGAAATCTCTCTCCACCAGCTGCCTTTGTAACCTGGTAAGAGCATTGTGAGCTGCCAGTAAATGATCTTTTATTTTATTTTTCATCCTTGTAGTGGTAAATTATTGTGTCAGCACAGAGACGATGCAGGTGACTAACCTCATAAAATGTAGTAAATGATTAATAAAATCTCAAATAACAACAGCTCCATGGGCAGATCATAACTCGCCTCTGAAACAGCCCCATGCCTTTAGAGGATCCTGCTGATTGCTCTAAGGGTGAGGTGGTTTTTTTTTGGTTTTTTTTTTGTTTTTTTGCCATGAGCCAACAGAGAAATGCCAACCTATGCACAGGCTGTGAGCACTGAGAGGAGAGACACGAGACCCTGATTTTCAGCACAGGGAACCCCCCCTGCACTGAGCAGTATAACACAGACTGGGGTCCCACAGGCAGGTGCTGTGCTCTGGTGCCAGTGGGGCCAGGGCCACGGCTGGCTGAACACAGGGACACCAGGAGCACATCCTTGTGGGTATGGCAGGATGCCCACACCTGTGGGTGATGGAGGGAGCCTCTGCTGACCCATAGCTGTGACCCCAGAGACCCAGAACTACTGCTCCAGAGTCTGCTCCAAGGAGCTTTTGAAATCACTTTTTCTTCAGACAGAGACAATTATTTTTGGTGAGGTTAAATCAGCCACTGTTATAGAAAGGCTGCTGGGCTGAAGCCCACTCAGCAGATTTCAGAGGGGGTGAGGGTTTGGCAGGCAGTGACAAAAGTGGTCCCCACTTACTCAGAGATTTCTGGAGCAAAGCAGCTATCCAGAGGCAAACCAATGGTAAACAGGAGCAGATAAAACCCTTCAGAAGAGCCTTGCCTAGATCCTTGCCTGCCTTTCCCAGTGGGAAGCTGAACCACTAGCCAGCAGGACTGGGAAAGTCCTGGAAAAAGTGGGAAAGTGCACATGAAGACACTTTTACAGGACCTACAAAACTCAGAGCAACAGAGGCTGTGCCTCAGCTGCATCCCCATCGCTTTGGCACTTACCTGCACAGACACAATATCCTTGCAGCACACAAAAAAATGCCTTTCTTGAAGCAACTCTTTATTCCCTGAAGGCACAATACAGGACAGAGACCTCAGAGAAAGGGAAACAAACTGTACTTTTCCACACAACTCCAACTATTAATATTCCAGTATTGGCCAAGCACTTGTAGAGCTGTAACGAGAACATCCTCTTATGTGCTGTTTCCAGGATTTATGCACAACAAGCAATACATAAATATCAATTAATGAAGCAACTATAGAAAAATTAATTAAAACATGAGAGGATAGAAGCCTCTATTCAGCCCCCTAAAAAGGAACGACATGTTCACAAACCCCTCCCTCCTGCTCAGAAGAAAGCTCTCAATTCCAGAGGAAGGAAACCATTAATTTTTTTTAATTGCACAATACTTTTAAATTAATTTCCATAAGCACCACGATGGAAACAGCAAATGGGGGAGGGAAAATCAAAGATTTCAGGCTTAAATTAGGACTCGATAGCTGTCTCTTGCCTGCTGGTTCTGATGCAAACTCCCTCTATTCCCTTAATTACCCTGTGGTGGCAGAGGTGCAGACAGCAAGGAGCAGCCTGGCTGGGGTCCTCCATGAAGTCCTTAGTGTCAGGACTTAACTAATGGCACCTAAACCTATAAACCTATAGCTATAACCATTAATGCATTAATTAGCCTGAATTAAAATGAATAACTATTTTAAAAGACAGATGAAGGTGAAACCCCCACATTCAATGACAAGTTGCTTTTTTTCCTGGTGTAGTGTTCCTGCCACAATCTGGACATGGTTTGCTGGTAGAAAGTGGCAGCTGAGTTGAACCTGGCTCCAGCACAGCCATGGGATTCTCGCCATTGGCTATCCCAGGATGTTGCTCATCCCACTAGAAGGAAACATGGAACAAAACAGGGACATGGGCAAGGAGCATCTCATGGGCCAGCCAGGCAGAGAGCCACAGACTGTGCTTGGCAGGCAGTGTGGGCAAGCTGAAAAGCCTTTTGCAACCTGCTCACCCCCAGATGACATCTGTGACTGTATTTCCCTATTTTTCTGTGTCACAGTGATTGTCCCTTTGGATCCCGCAGAGTCCTGGTGCCAAGGAGCTGCCAGTGACAGTCACAGCCAGGCACTGGACTTGAAGATCATTGGTTGCAAACTGTAAAATGCTCTGATCCTTTTTTTCCTCAGGCTTTTCCAGCTGAGAGCCAGGGATATCTATTCCCTTTCAGTGGAGAAAAAGTGGATCAGTGTGACTGCCTTTGATAGAAAAATAAATGGAAAATAGGGCAACTCAGCAATGCGTTTCCTGCTTTTCCAAGAAGTGCCCAAATGCTCTGCATCCATGGAGGAGGTGAGCACACCAGCAGCAGGATAAATAAACTGCAGCAGTGTCTGCTGCACACGTCAGTGCCCTACAGAAACACTGGTTCAGGGATCCACAGCCAATGTGTCACACACCAACACCACACACCCACCGCCTGTTATCAGAGGGACTGTGAGGGTTGGACCCTCATCAACACCAGCCACAATAACATTTTCCTTTGCCAGCACCCAGAGCTGAGATTCTAGAGTGTTTTCCTTCGGGCAGCACCCAGTTGACTTTGTGTGCAGCTGGAGGTTTGCCCAGCTTGGTTTCAACCAGCACTTCAGGAATCGATCAACACTGCTCCCAGCCAGCAGCTTAAGGTGCTTAGCAAATGGCAGAACTTCATCTGACCTACAAAATACAGGATATTTTACAGTGTCTACCTCAGAGCTTGATGAACAGATGCAGATTTTCTAAAAATCACTATGCATCTGAGGCGAAGTATCAGGAAGGAGGTTATGCCTCATGCCCCACTGTCCCCTCTCAGGCAGAGGTCAACCCTGCCTTCCTGGCACCTTTCCTCCTCACCAGGAGCTGCTCCATTGGTTCTTTTCCTTCTGCATTTATCAAAAATAGCTATAATGGGTAAAAATAATATTTTGCACATGTCTGGTGTTGCCTCCTATATCAATGTATCTGTTAGTCCCACATAAGGCTGAGGATGATGGTCAGAACTTACAACAATGCATCAGGGGAGCAAAACCAGTCTGGGGAAGGCAGTGGTTGAGTCAGGGCCAGAGCTCAAGGTTGCCAGAGTCCACAGCTTAAACGAGGCTGTAACCCAGGACAAGGATTCCCACCTGATGCTGTAGCAGAGTGGACTCAGCCAGTGGCTTCATTATGCCCAGACCCCATTGACTCACCCTTCTCCCTTCTCCCCACCCTTCTAGCAATACCTAGAGCTGTGCTAACAGCAGCTGGTCCATCATTTCCCTCCAGGCTGGGGAAAGGAGTTCTGCCCAGGGTCATGTCTGAGCATCCCCGTGGTGATCAGTGAACACCACCACGGCTCTACCTTGACCAGGGACCTCCATGCCTTTGCTGCCTGCAGCTCCACTTGGCATCAGCTCCCACACCAGGACAGAGCAGGGCACGCAGCCTGTTTCCTCACTTAACAGAACTTGTTAATTTTTCTCTTTTATAACCTGCAGCATTATCAGCAGCAAATTACTGCTATCGATAACTCATTAGCAAATAAAATGAAAGACAACGCTGCCGACATCTGTATGAAACCATGTCTGAGTGGCTCTGGCTCCTGCTTATTGGGCTTTTAGTATTCATTAAGGCTGGTAAACGGTATGTGTTTAAAATGCTGATCTATGCAGCATGTGTTGAACTCTCAATCTACATTAGCTGAGACAGCGGCTCCTACCAGCTCTGCTGCCTAACGAACTTGATTTATCATCATTTCCCAAGCCCTGTTTATGAGGCCGTTTTGTTTGTAATGACTTAATATTTTTTTCACATGGGAGAATTTATCAACATCTGTGCATCACATTGTGTCGGGTGTCCGGGTGGCCTTGGTTGCAGTCGTAGAGCAGAGCTGGGGCAGAGTCGCTCTGCTGGGAGTCCTGTGACTGCTTTCCAAATGACAGCTAATTCAAAAGGTGGTGCTTCCTCTGGCCATTTGTATCAAAAGAAGGAAAAGACGATTGTAATTTCCTCTCCTGTCCTTTCTCTGGATGAGGAGAAGGAGTGCTGGGCTGTGGGGCTTGGGAGCTCCCTGCCACGGGCTGCCAGCCAGGTCGTGCGGCGGATGGAAAGATGGGTTCATGTCTGTACTGATACAAACTGATATTTGTGCACATCACCAGGTGCTGAGCAGGTGGGATGTTGTTCTGACATTGACTCTGTCCTCTCCAGAAGGCTTGACCTTGACCAGATTAGATGCTCTGTGCTGTTCTGTTTCTTATCTCTAAAGGCTGCAGCCCTGTGACATCAAAGATACACAGAACTGTTCCTTAGCATAGTTACCCACAACATTTTCACCTGGTGCTCTCAGAACCTGGCTCACAGTCTGCCAAAAGCATGACTTCAGATACTTTGTGCACAGCGTGCTGCTATTAGACAAAGACCTGGCATCTTATACCATCTTAATGGTATTCTCCAGCATCTTCCAGTGACCCCTGGATCTCCTCTGGTCTCCCTTCTGCAAACCTTCAGGCAGCTCCCTGAGAAGGAATTCCCTTATAGAGAAAATGTCTCTATGCATTTGAGGCTTTGTTGGTTGGTTGTTTTTTTATAGTCAGATAAATAAATACAAATATTTTATATTTTAAATATTTTATTTTATAAAGCTAAATATTAAAACATTAGAAGCTTTCTTTGATATGAGATTCCATCCAGCTTTACCAGAAATATGTATGGTTTCCTACTTACCTGTCTCTGAGGTTGGAAGGTGGGCATCAGTGTCTCCAGAGTGGCTGGGATGGAGAGATAATTGTGAAACACTTTGGGTTTAGGGCACACAGGCCCCTGTGGGCCTTTCCATGGCTTTGGGAGCTCAGTTATGGACCCAAACTGCTGGACTCCCCACCATGTTTCACTGTTATGAAATTCCCACTTCCTGAGAAATTTCTTTCCACAGGCAGAAATCAAAGATGACTATTCTTCTGACTTGGAAAAAATCAGTATTTGATGTTGCTATTCAAAGGCTGATAGACCCACATGAAAAAGCCACCTCTGAGCTACACAGAGCAGCAATGGGGGAATTGGGAACCAGGGTGCTGCTTGTCCAGTTTCAGATCTCCTCATGCAGCAGAGCAGTGTTACAGCAATGGTAGCAGTAGTCCTCTTGTAAACACACTTTACTGGGTCACACAGGGCAGTTGTTTCCAATTAGCTTATTCCTGGAATTTGGCATATAATTTCTCATCCACAGCATCTGTGGAAATTTTTATTAGAAGGGGAAAAGCAGTGAGAAAGATCCACCAGTCCTGGATTTGATTTCTGGCTTGGCCATTAACTCAGGCCATCATTATGCAAACAGCCACTGGGTTATCTGACTTCATGCATAAAGATTTGCTGTCATGAGGGGCTGGGGCAACAATACAGACTTTGGGGAAACATCTCCCTGCCTCTCCATCTCTCTGCATCTAAAATATCTTTAAGACTACTCCTCTCCCAAGGTTGAGCTGACTTTTATGGCTTTACTTGGAAATCTTGATGGGGAAGTGCTATTAAAGCACGGGGAATGATTATTAACTGATGGAGAGGTATTTTGATTAAATATGCTGGCAAGGTTCCCTTTACTGTGCAATGCCAGTGTTAAAGAGGCTGCTTGAAGAGCTGCCTACCTTTGCTTTCTGAGTGAATGGCTGAGAAATAACCAGAGCTGCTTCCCCCAGTGCATTTGTTGCTGGGTCATTCTTTGTCTTGCCATCTCTCCTTCATCTCCTTCCCAGTAAATTCAGTGTCAGCTCAAAAGCTGAAAGAATCCAAAGCATTCCTCTCCTGAGTTTCTCACTGCTGGAAAGCCTTTCTCTGTGTGATCCAAAGAGCCCATATTTGCCCTGTGTAACCAGCCCAGAAACTCAGCCAACACTGATTCCCCAAAGCTGTCACTGGGCCCAAATTCTCCTTGGTATCTGTGCTTCAGCTTATCCCACCCAGGATAAATGTGTGGGAATGCAAAGGGAATCACAAGAGATGCAGAAATGTGGGGTTTGACCATGATGAGTTTCTTGGAAAGCATCAGAGGCACTGGACACAAAGGTGAGCTGGGGTCTGGGACCATCATCTCAATGTGGGGAGATCCCTCACCCCTCACCTTGGGCAGGGACCTTCTCTGTGGGGTTTGGTTTTGTTGCACTCCAGTGAAGTTGGTTCTGGCTGCAGAAAGCAGGAGAAAGCAGTGCCTGCTCTTGAAGGCTGATGACCAGGTTGACCACAAGTGGCCGAGCTCTCTCCAGCCCTTGTAGCAGCTGTGCCTGAGACAGGAAGCTGCTACAAGATCTCCCCACGAGCATGTCACCAGATAGCATTTCCCTGTGAATGACCTTTTGTGCTGGAATTGGACCAAAATGTGCCCTGCTGAGAGGACTATCCCCCTGAGCTGTCCTCATCCAGAGGCAACACATCCTCACAGCCAATGACTGCTGTGGACTGAGCAGGCCCCTTTGCAACCTGGCCAAATATTCCTTTGTTACAGCCACATCTTCAGCATCAGCAGCGCTAGCAGGAACCTTCCTTAAGATTTCATTTTTTTCTCTAGATCTGCAGAAGGAGGTGACTTTGGAGTTGCAGTTTGTCCTCCTGAGACCTTCAGGTAAGCCACAAATTCTGGATATGGGTGTATCTTCTTTGCTCACACTAGTCCTGCTGGGTGCCACGGAGAAGCGAGAACCAGAACTTTGTTTTGTGGCCATCTCTAGCAGTTATCACATCTCCTGGCATGGGAAGTAGGTTGGCAATTCCCCCTGCATCCATGGAGCCTTTGTCAGTGTGCCATGTGGATGGGAAACCCAAACAAATCCTAAAACCCCTCTAAGAAGAGATGGCTGTAGGAAGACCGACTCCTGCAGCCCAGTGCTACCTTCGAGGAACACAGCGAAAGCCAGCCAAAGACACCATCTGTTTGTAGTGGAACATGCAAATTCACATCTATTTCTGAATGGCTGCATTCTGAGACTGGAAGTGTCTCAGCTGCAGCGTGCACAGGACGTGGAGCAGCACGGAGATCCCCTCGGTGCTGGAGCCCAGGACACATGGAGAGCCTGCTCACACCAGCACCGAACGAGGAGAGGCCACAGCAGGAACCATTGCAGGACTTCTGTGTCTCCCAGAGCCTCTGCAGAGCTCCTCCAAAGGATTCACCAGGCCTTGCCATGGAAGAGTAACAACTACTTGATGAGCCAGTTTCCCACATCATGTATTTGGCATTTCCCATGCCTTTTCCCTTAAAATAGCTGGATTTCTATTTGTGAATCATTCAGATTTGCATCAGTTAGAAGCCTGAGTGACCAGTTCTGTTTTTTGTTTCTTCTGTTGTCTTCCAATGGTTCACCTAACACCTCTTTTCCTTCTCTCAGTGCCTGTTCCTCACACCAAAAGGGTGACTTTTATCTCCAACCTCCTTTAAATGTTTTGTAGGAATCCCTGAATCTCTTGACAGAGAGGTCATCCACCACAGAAGGCCAGCACCCATGGCACAGCAGGCAGAGGCTTTGCAGATTGTCCTGGGCAACCCAGAGGTGGATCCCACTTACTGACCATGGGCTAGAAGCCCTTGACTTGGAGACCAGCACTCAAGGTTAATGTGATCTGTTAAATCCCTGCCTTTGAGAGTTACCAGCCTCTGTAATTGGTGTGTACCAGCAGGGTGAGTGTACAGTGGTCATTCTACGGGGCAGGAATGCCTTTGGGACATTTTCTAACCCAGAAAGGCCTGAATCCTCTCTGAATTTTCAATGTGATCCTGTACAACAGTGATAATGAGGTGAAAGAAACTACCACCTGAGTGTGGAGCATTTCCATGAACTGTTCCAGAAATGTTAATTAGCATTGGCACAGAATGATTATGGTGAGGTTTGGAAGTCTGAATATCCTTAGATTCGGTGGCCAAGGTGAACATTTGCTCAGCCCTGTTAAAGCCTATTAGTCAAGTTGTGTATTAGAGAGCTCAGTCTTTCTAATGTAACTTCCCTGCTCATTTGTCTCACAAAACCATTACACCCTCCCCTCAATTAAAGTTGCAAGGAGCCTTCAGCTCTGTCAATGGTGTAATTTGCATTTTCCTTGGCTTGTGAGCCTTGGGGCTTTGTCTTGTGTTATATAGGATATGCTATACAACAATTAGCCTGGAACCAAGACAACATGCGTTTACATGATAATGAGCTATTTTCCTCTTCAAAGCCTGACTCCTGTATTCTAGTCATCTTCCAGTCATTTAGCATGATCCTAGCCTGTATTTTTCAGAAGATTTCGGCCAACTACACACTTTGGGATGACAGGAATATGGCTGCTATGACCATTTGCCACCAGTCCTCTGTTTGGCAGGGCTGACTGAGAGTAATGTAGGACAGCTGAAGAATCAACTGGGTCCTTCAATTATCATTCTGTGGTTGCCTGACATTAGTGTTTTGAATGGATTTTTTTTTAAAGTAATATATCTTATAGTTTTAATGCATTAGCTGGATGCTGTGAAACATTTTCAGCAGCATTAGTGTATTCTAGCTGTTTTCTGATTTCACAGGGTCTGATTTCTCATTCCTATTTATTAATGCTGCCCCTTGGATAATTACAGCTCTCCTCCTCTGTGATCATCTCTGATCATATTATAATTTCCTTTAATCTTCATATGAAACTTCCTTAGATTCAGGATCCAGTATGAATTTGAGTATTATTGATCAAAATAATGTGCCACATCTTAAAAGAGTCCTTACTACATGGTGTATATTCTTGCAGCTCATTACAGCAGAATCACTTTGAAATGCAGTCTTGTCCTCTTCCCTGTAATGGGAAGAAATTATATAGTCTTGATGATACTATTGTTCCCCCCTTTCGCTGTAGGATTAACATCAATCAGCTGGACAGCGTGATTGATTTTCTAATTAATAAAGCATTTGTATCAGCTTGCATAACCACACAAAGCTTAATGGGCTCCCTACTGTATCTGAAAACTGATTTTGTGTGTGTGAATTTACTCCTGCTCTTGGAAGCTTTTTAACCAGTGGCAAGGCTAGTTGTAGAATCCTTTACTAGAGCTCCACAGTAAAGGATTTACAGCATGTTTCACTAATCACCACAACCAGATTTAAAATTTATTTTGAATAAAGGCTTTTGTTCCAAGGCTCAAAAACAATGGAGAGGTATGGGAAGAGGAGAATTAATTCCCTTCAAGGTAAGCTCAAAATGCACTTGGTTCAGCACAGATTTACAAGAGCACCAGGGGTGGGGGCTGCCCAGGGGCACTGCCCTGCCCAGCTTAGCCTTGCTTTTAGCATTGCTTGATACATCCTAAACCAATCCTTGGGCTATCAAAATGACCTGTCCAGCTTTACCCGGAGCTCTGTGAGCTCCCCTAGGAGACTGTGTGTCACCCTGAATGCTGTAGCAGCTGTGACCTCAAAGGGATGCTTGAGTTGGAGAATTCCCAGCCCTCCCCAGCTCTCCTAAATGTCAGAGATAGTGGCCAGGACAGGGAAAGGCCAGTCAGTAACCTTAACCCTGCCCCATGCCAGGAAAATCTGAGTCCAGCTGCCACAGACACAAGACTGGAGGGTCACAGTGTGACCGGGTGGTGCTGAGGAACTGGGGCATGTCCTTGGTGAATAAATAAGCAGAAAACCAGCAGAGAGCTGTCCCACTTCAAGCACCTATTCTGGGTTACAGCAGCTAATTGCTGTGATAGCATAAATGATTTAGGGTGTAAGAAGCTCCCACCTGGCCCTGCATTTGAAGGGCTGTTTGCAGCCAGAGGCATGGCTGAATCTGCAGCAATGCACCTGGACCACACTGTGTGCTGGATTCCATTTCCCTGGGAAGATGGGGATAAACCATCAGGCAGAAGCTGAGAAGAGAGAGTGTCCTGAGGGACTTGACTGCAAGAAAAACACTGGCTTGAGAAATTCTCATCTGATGCACCAGTTTCTTTCACATGTGGCCTTCCTGCACTGCCAGTCCCAGGGGAGCAAAGCTGAAATCAATGAGAAGAGCTAGCATCTCCTTCAGTTCAACTTTGATCTGGCTGCACTGAGAAAATGGTTTAATTCCTATTTTGCATCATCGTGTCTTTCAACAAAAGGAGAGAAACTGCGAGCTCTGCTCCTGGTATGAATCTCCCCTTGGCTGCACGGTCCCCAGGAGCAAAAAGATGAAACAAAAGCTAAATCTTGCAGGCAACCCAAACTAAACGAGGTCAAAGATGTTCCATGATTTTAATCTACCCTGTAAATTAAATGCAGTACAGATGGGAGCATGGTGAAGCTTCTTCACAATCTTTTGCCTTGGCTTACACTTCCCCAGCCCCCTTGCACTAAATTATAAATCCAATGGCAAAAGCCATACATCAACATGGATTTTGGCCCCTAGCCCTAACACACTGTCTAGAGAATGAACAAGCTTCACAGTGTTAAAATAAATAGACTCACATGCAAGTGAGTGGGATGATTTAAACCAGCTCTCAGTGTGAGAATCAGCGGCCACCCATGTGGGAATTCCAGCATCTGGGTCAGGCAGTGAGGATGGCAGCTCACAGGCTCGGGTTGGGATTGGGGGGGGTCACTCCACTCACAGCTGCCAGGAGAACAGAATGTAAAGCTCTGGGGGGAAGAGACAGTGGGAATAATCTGCTATGTGAGCTGTGCAGGCTGCTGCAAACCACCACGCACAGGGCTGGGGGATTCCTGAACTGGTCCAGCTGATGCACTTTAGTCTTTGAATAAAATCACAGAATATCCTTAGTTGGAAGGGGCACAATCAGACCATCAAGTACAGCTCCTGATTTGGCCAAAATGGTGATTGATACTGCTTTAAAAGGAGGTGGTATACCCCAGCCTGGTTTTAAACTGCACTAATCTGAAGTGATTTACTACATGCAACATGATGGGATCCCATTCTCTGTTGGGATATGACTTACACTTGGAGCTGCATGGCAGATCATCCCTGGCATTTCAGGCCAGTTTTAGCTCCCCGAGGATAGACTGGTTTGCTGCTAAGGAGAACCCCAGTCTATACCAGCATCTCCACACACCTCCGAGCTGCAGCTGAGTAACCAAGCTCTCAAAGCCTTTTGTAAAGCAACATCTTCCTTCACATGATACAGAAAGTTATGTATTTCTCTACCTAGGATGAAAAAATAACAACAACAAAAACAGTTGCTGGAGAACTCTGAGAGTAATGAGGCAGGACAGACTGAGTTCATGTGGCAATATCCCAGGGCAGTGGGATTTCCATAGGAATGCTGTAGGTCAGCTGAGACTGTGCAATCACTTTAAACCCCCAAGGATGAGGTTTCCACTAAAATATTTCAGCCCTCCTCGATGAGGTTAGAAAAGCACACTGTTAGAATGACTCAGCTGCTGGGTAATAAGGGAGGAGAAGATGGAGTGCATCAGCTTTGGCCTTGTACCTCTATCATGAGAGACCGGCAGGAGCCACAGGCTGTGGGGCCTTCCTGTCCTGGTGCCCCAGCTGAGCAGAGGGAACTTAGGGGCTGGAATTGCCCCGTTTGCCCACAGGCAGAGGCCTCCCTGGCAGAGCAGTGAAAAGTACTGGGTGTGGTACCTCCTGCCCTTGTTCAATGCTGGAGAAGGATTTCCAGCTCTTGAATTAACCTTGGAGGTTTTCCCAAGCTGTGCTGAGGCCGCTGCTGGCATTGGTCAGCTGCAGGCACGTTCAACCCTGAGACACAGCTCTGCTTGGAGAAGAGCAGAGCCCCATCAGCTGGGTAGCCTCTCTGGCTGTCCCTTCACCTCTCAGCCTCCTGAAATATCCATTCTTTACATCATGTGTCACACAATACACATGCCCATCTTGGAATGCTCAGATTTCTGCTGTCATCTTTGATCGGAACGACGTGGGCTGCTGGAGCACCAAGTGCAAACAGCTCCTCTTGCAAGTTGTTAACTGGATTCTCATTTAGATTTCATATATGTCCTATGTTTTATCCTTTTGGGGAATTTGTCAACCCTAATTAATCTTGGATCATATAATATCTTGTGTAACCACCTTATTGATTGTTCTAAGTGTGCAATCATTTATTATTTTGCTTACTCCATTGGCTAAATGGAATTTTGTTTTTTGAGATCAGCTCATCCTTTGCTCATCAGTTCAAAATCACTGGAGCTATTCCATGAATTCACAGATTCATTATATCTTGTAAATAAAAGGGGATAAAGCTGTCTTCTGTAAATAATTTTATTTCATTTGGTTTCCCCAGAATGGAGAAGGAAAATTATCCAGGATCTCCTAAGCAAGTCAATCTGTATTTTCAAGTGTTTTTGGCTGAGTGGTGAGAAGTGACAGTGAGCACATCTCTGCTGCACACTCAGCCTGTCGAGCCAGCAGAGTCAGGGCATGGGGAAACACCACTCTGTGCACTCAAAGTGGGACAGGAGCATCCCCTGGTAGCAGAGACTGTTCTGACTGCTTCACAAAACCTGAGAGAAAAGCTGCTGGGAAGCAGATATCTCTGATCCTTCCCATGAAGGCAGGGTTATGTCATTTGGACATTCGAGCTGTTTAGCACATTGCATATATTCGATCTCTGAATTTCAAATATTGCTCTTGTAAGTAAAAATTAGTCCACTGATCTGTTACACCATAACTTTTTTTTAACTTCATTTTTTTTCCCCTAAGATTGTTTTCTCAGTTAAAAGTAAGACTTGAGCAAGGTCCCTGGTGGATGGCAGCTCCATGGTGGCTGCCCATGGCACTTTTCTAAGTGAACTCACAGTCTAGGTTATCTAACTCAAAGCTGATAGTGGACGAGAAGAGAGACATTTTCATCTCAATAACTGAAAACAATCTCACTTCTTATCTATACACACACTCATCGATTTTCCCCCTGCCCTCTCTGTTGTATTACACAGCTCATGCTATATTTCAGTTTCTGACAGTGAGGATGTAGAACATTCTATGATTCTCCATCATCTGTCCAGGAATAAAACCCTGCTGTGTTCAAGCATTGTGAGACTGTGCTGTGTCTGGCATGGTCAGTACAGCCCCATGTCACCACTGATACTACACACATCTCTGATCCCAAATATCACCCTTTTCTTCCCTGTCCTTAGGAGTGCCATTGTCTTTGTGGTGAGATCTACCTACAATATCTCTGACAACAAATGCTTTGGGAAAGTGACTACATTTAGTAGGTGGGATAGAGTGTTCTCACATCAGACCTGATCCCAAATCTGTTCCAGCATTGGGATTATTCCCACCAGCCTCTGCTGGCTGCAGTTCAGGAGTTTTTTTTTTTTATCTAGAGCAAGTCTTTCCCTAGAAGGGGATATTGGCTTTGGGCTGTCTCCTTCTGTCTTTCAGAAAAAAATCCCAACCTTAAAGGTGAAATTACTTAACTCGCTCTGTGTCAGAGATCAAGAAATGCTACATCTGTTTTTTTTCTCATGCAGCCTGTAGCTGCAGAAAGGACAGATTATCCAGGGTTAGGCAAACCCCATCCCCCAGCTGGAGAGCAGGAGGGCATTCCCATCACTGCTGGAAGAGTTAAGGATGGAAGTATCTGAACAGCTGCCTACTTAAAGCCTCTGGCTCAAGCAGAGATCAGAGCAAATATTTCTCATTTCTCACAGAAACAATTAAAGGAAATAAAATCCAAAACCATTCTGTTAAAGGCCAGCTAAAAGCAAAATAGATACTTTTATAATCATTTTAATGAATTCATTTTAGTTGAACACTGCTATATTCAGTCTCAGGGGTCCTTTAGCCACAGCAGCTGAGAAGTGGGGGCAGAGCCCCCCCAAGCCCTGCTCACCCTCTGCTCTGTGCTTGAGTACTCCCCAAAACAAGCTCAAGTATTGAGATAGAGAAATGGTATTCAGGCAGTATTAGATAATTTGGAAAGTGCTTGGGAACTTGGGAATGATTCATGCTGAACAAGGTGAGAGAGTGGCAAATTTCAGGGCAGCTATTTGAGTTTTCAGTCTCAAAACGAGCGCTGCAATTTTTAACATTAATGATGTCATTGTAGCTGCTGTTTGAAAGCTGGTGGGGTTTTAAATGACTGGGAAAGGGGAATCTATTCGGGTGAGTGGCACACCGGGGGCTGGGGATGCATGGCTTGGTCAGACAGCCTGTGGCGTCAGGGGGTTGATGGTCCAAGGCACGATGCCTGGCATAGGAGAATCCTCTGGCACAGCACAGACAGGATCTTTTCAGCTGCTATTTGGGAGAAAATCCTGAGCCTGCAGGGAGACTCAGGCTCTTGTTTTGTCTTCAGTCACAGAGAGATGTGGCTCACCAGCCTTATGTAGCAACAGCCAGGGGAAGAGAAGGGCAGAAGGAAGAGCTGCAGGATAAATGCCTCCAGGGCCCTTCTCTCTTGGATCATCTCCTCCTCTCACCCCTGAAATATTTCAGAGGAAGGTTTATCTTTAATTGCAGAATGTTGTGCAGAGTCTCTGTATTATTAAAATGACTCCTGATTTTCTAGGGGTATTCTGTTAATTAGTAGATTTCTCCTCCCAACTAGGCTGTAAATGGAAAGAATACATACTAAACCGATTGCCCTACTTATGCAGCTACTCGGAGGAATGCTAAGATGGATTAACATGCATAGCAGAAGGCTTATGACCCTGGGAGACAGAAGAACCTGGAATAACCTTAATATCCTGTCAACTTACATTACTGAACCTCAGTGAACAAGAAGAGCCTATTTAGCAGTCTGTCTTGGAGGAAAAATTCATATCTTTTATCTGCTTTATTCCTCCCTCTTTTCAAATGGAAGNCTTGAGAGGTGCCTTTGTCATGCTGCTGTGTGGTGAAAACCATCTACACCCAGCTGGGCAGAGGATGCTGAGCTGACCCAACTTGCTGCTGTCACTGATGCTGCTCACGTGGGACATCAGCAATGTCACCTCTCTGCTCCTGTGTGCTCTGTATGAGGCACCACAGTACTGGGCAGAAGAAAGGGGAGCTGCCTCAAAATTGTATTAATCCCCCCTTCCAAATGTTTTATTCTCCTCCATGAATTGCCATTGTGGATTTCAGATCAGCCCCAAGCCGAGCTCTATCACCCAAATCCCAGATATTTTACTGTTCCCAGTCTGGGAGTCTGGGCTCTTTGGAATGTTTGTTCCTACTGGAAAGGTGGCAACCATCACACCCCCTCTTAACAAGGCACATCTCAGCCCTCCCAAGCCCCTTCCATCACATAAACAGCTACAAAGGGTAGCAACACTTAATGGAATATCCATCTCCTCAGACCTCTGTNTACTTATGCAGCTACTCGGAGGAATGCTAAGATGGATTAACATGCATAGCAGAAGGCTTATGACCCTGGGAGACAGAAGAACCTGGAATAACCTTAATATCCTGTCAACTTACATTACTGAACCTCAGTGAACAAGAAGAGCCTATTTAGCAGTCTGTCTTGGAGGAAAAATTCATATCTTTTATCTGCTTTATTCCTCCCTCTTTTCAAATGGAAGTGTTTTTTGGGTTTTTTGTTTGTTTGTTTTGTTTTGGTTTGGTTTTTATATCTCACAAATTTATTTTTATGAGGCATAATAAAGCTGTGTCACAACCCNCCCCCTCTTAACAAGGCACATCTCAGCCCTCCCAAGCCCCTTCCATCACATAAACAGCTACAAAGGGTAGCAACACTTAATGGAATATCCATCTCCTCAGACCTCTGTTATACATTTAACACCTGTGAAGACCACTGCAGTCCATGTAGCTAAACACACCCCTTTGTGCTGAAGTGACAACTTAAAAGTCCTTTAATTGCCCCCATGGTGGGGACAACCCAGCCCTGGCCAACCCCCTCCGGTCCCAGGAGCATCACAGAAGGGTTTCCTGTGCCAGAGGGGTAAACTTTAACGGGAGATGCAGGAGTGCTCCCATGGCAGGCAGAATCTTCATTGTCATTAATTATTCCTCCTTGCCTCACCTTTCCGCTTGGGGCTTAGCTCAGCCTTGATAAAAGAGGGGGAATTTCTTCAATGGGAAAAATTTAAATT
>VWZN01009788.1:798161-827815 GCA_013396955.1 Regulus satrapa | reverse complement strand
AAAAAAAAACAAAACCCAAAAAACCCCCCAAAAAATAAACCCAAAACCCCCCCAAAACTTACAAGGATTAAAGAAAAACTGAAATTACTATTTCCATTAGATTTCCCACAGTTCTTTAAAGGACTTTTTTTCTCTGGATGCTGAAAGGCTCCCATGGGGTCCCACAGGGCTGGACCCCTCTGTGTCCATCAAAGGACCACAGTGCTGATGGTGCCTGTGCCACCCTGGGACTTTCTGTCAGAGCCACTATGGTGCTCCACCCCAAATATGCATCATCCCAGCAGCCCCTGGCAGGGAATATGATGGACAGTGAGTCTGTGAGCATCCTCCTCAGATTTTTGTTCATTCTTCTTTCTTTTTTCCAGTTTCTCAGCTTAATCGATTTGAGGTTGGGATGCATAGTCTGGTAAATATGACAGCAACGAGGGACTTTAAAGTCTTTTCCTGGTCATTATTTATTGATTGTCTTACAGAAAACTCCACTGGGACTCAAGGGAGGACAGAAATTCTTTCTGAAAAGCATTAATCCCTCTTTTATAAGGAGATTGAGTTAGATTTTTCCATGTTTTCAAAGTAGAAACTGTGGGGGTGAAGTTTTCTTCAGCTGAAACATCTCAGATGGAGCCATTAAGAGATGGACAGAGGGGAAAAATCTTTCCAGAATCTTTTTTTTTTTTTAATACTGACAGTTCCCAGAAGGTCCCCCTGCTTTCCCCCATGCTGAAGATCTCATTGCTGAGGTGGGAGCTGGATTTTATATGCATTAAAATTTGAGAGCTTGTGCCCATCAGAGACCAGGTCAGCATCAATTTGCGGTTTGTACAAATTAAAACTACATCATGACAAAATTCAATACAGCAACTTTTGTGTAAAACCACCCCAGGGTGCTTTGCAAATAAAACACTAAAATGCCATGTGCAAGGTCTGGTCTCCACAAAATTATAAATACCAAACAGAAGGGATATTTATTATTAAATCTGCAGGCATTTATTGATTTTTATTCTGTCCTGACAGTGGTTGAGATACAGTTGAAAGAACAGCTCCACACCAGTGGGGTGTCCCCCAGCCCAGGGGACACCTTTCGTTTGGGGACACAAAACGTGGATGGTTTAAAGCACTGGCAGCACTGTGAGCATCTTGGGTACACATCTGGGTTTTAAAGATCACATGCTGCTGTGGAATGCTCATCAAAATATCTGCTGTGAGGGTGGTGAGGCCCTGGCACAGAGCAGCTGCGGCTGCCCTACCCTTGGAAGCATCCAAGAGCAGGCTGGACAGGGCTTGGAGCAACCTGGGATAGTAGAAAGTGTCCCTGCCCATGGCAGGGCATTGGAACCAATGATCTGCAACCCAAACCATGCTAAGATTCTGTGAAAATAACTTTCAGTCACCAAAGTGTTGGAGGGGAGAGGGGTTGCTCATGGGGCTGTTTGCACAGGTGGCCTCCACGCTGCTGGGGCAGAGCTTTCTCTGGCACCCCTGAACACGCTGGCCTTGAGTCAGCCTTGTCTGGCAGGCTAGAAAAGCATGCAAATCAGAGCAATAAATGTATCAGGAGTGATAAGAAATGTGGAGGACGAGGTAAGAAAGGAGCCTGACAAAGTTCAGGGCCAGTGCAGGGTGGGCACTTCCCTCATCAGGATAACAGAATACACCCAGGATCTTTGCAATGTCTTGCTGACTATTCCCATCCAAGCCTGGTTTAGAGTAGGGTGGATTTTTTTTCCCCTCAAAAGGCTAATCTCCACACCTTCAGTGTAGGCTGTGAGATAAAATCACTGCTATTTTGGGAGTGCAAATCAGCTCTACCTGCCATGGAGCCGGCAGAGATTTACCACCGTCATTTAGCACACCACTCATAGATTAAAGGGGCTTGTCCTTTTCACTCCACCTTATTTATGATTTTCAAACAATAAAGTATTCAAGGAGAAATTATGGCTCTGTTAAGCCATAGATGTGTCCATGTTCATCCCCCATAAAGGTACCTGAGGGCTGAAAGTTCATCAGTTTGAATTCAGGAATGAATCACAACTGAGCCAAGCAAATATTAGACCTAGACCAGCTTAGGTTTACACCAGCTTTACAAAAACCCCTTTGCTTTGAGACTTCAGGCAAGGTACAGCCTGTTTGTGTTCCAGTCTGGGCTTCACACGACCCAGTGTTGCCCAAACGTTTATGAATTTTTAATGAAAATTTAGTGAGGCTGTATTTTTCAAGACTGTTTTCCACGTGGCTGAGTCCCTGTGCAGCACTGGGGGTGTGCAGGAGGGAGCCACAGCAAGGACACATCTTCAGCGCTCAGAGCCCCTCTATCTGCCAGGGCAGCAGCCAGCCTGGCCTTCCTGCCTGCATGGATGTGTTTAATTACCCCCACGGGACTGGGAAGAAATAAAAAATAGGGAAAAAAAATGAAATAAAAGGACAGTGTGTGCGCTGAGCCCTGACTTGAATTTCTCAACAGTCTCCAAAAGTGCTGAGCTGGCATGTGTTTATTTGCACATGTGGGTCTCCATGGAGCTGGGAGGGAAAGCCCTGTGGCTTCAGCAGGGAGAGCTCTGCACGAGGCCGTGGCATTGGCCACATCCTGCTCTGGGTATCCCTGCTCCCTCACAACCCAAGCTTCGACTGCTTCACTCGGACATTACAGTGATATTACTGTGCTTTGCCACAGCACTGTCTGCTCAGTCCGAGGAGGTTGCAGCTCTCCAGCAGGGATGCAGTGGTGCAATCCATGGGGTAAGGAAAGGGACCCGACCCCAGCCAGCTGCAGAGCCCAGCTGTGGGGACGGGAACGTGCCACACCACGGAGCTGGGACAACTTTGATGGCTTTGTCCCCGTGGTGCATGAGAACAGCCACACAGTGTGAAGGATTCAGTTAATGCTGGACCAGTCTGGCACGTAGAACATGTAGGAGCTGACACAGTTTGAAACCCAGCAGTCCTTGCCCAGCTAAGGAGAGCTTGGCGTCACGTTAATTAATGAAACATTTTTTTGAAAAGCGTTTTCCTCAGCTCAGACCTGCAGCTGGGCTGCTCACCTGGGTTGCCCTCCCACACCCCTCAAGTGCCTGGGCAACACCACAGAGCACTGACCAAACTCACCCCAGTGCCGCCAAGCCACAGCCAAAAGCACACAGCCTTGCCCTCGGGTGTACCCTGCAGGGTAGGTTTAGGAAACCAGAGGTTGTTATTTTTTCCCCTAATTGTTTTGTTTTGTTTTATTTTGTTTTTTTTTCCAGCAGACACTGGACTCCCAGGGAGCCCCTCACTTTCAGTACTCACTGCTTTTAGAGGGCTGGACCAATCTTGACTGCCAGTTCCTTCCTCTCACTGCCTAACACTCCCTTCCCCCTTTTGCCATGGACAACCTCATGCCTTATGTGCTTATTCGCATTGCTAGAAACTCCTTTTATTAGGTATGGTGTATCTGCCAAAAAAAGAGAAGAAATAAAATAATGTGACAGATTAAAATGTGGATGGACTCATCACATTACTTACACAGAGGTGAGCAGGAGCTGGCACCCAAATATGCAAACAGCACACAGCCCTAAATATCCTAATGTATTCTGGAGTGGTCATTTCTAATTAGCATTTGAATCCAAGACCTTATTTAGCCTAATTAGAGACATAACAAAAAACTGTTTGAGCTCACATGCACGTTGAACATGCAGATCTCTAGCATCCAGCACTGCCCTGCTCAAGACCAACAGCAAGCAAAGCCTCTCAGCATCCAGCATGGATGAAAACTGGTCCCAGCACGGCCCTAAACTGGTCCCAGGAAGCCAATGTGTTGAAAATCTGCACCATTAACTCCATTAAAATGTTTTAAATGTAAATCTGAAACGTTTTGATGATAGTTATGTTACTGGGGGAAAAGAAGGCAAACCCACGGTTTAGGAGACACTCCATTTATTTTTTGCATCTTAATCCAGAAGGTTTTACAGTCTAATTTAAACAGAAAGGAAACAGAAGGAAGATAGATGAGGAGGAGGAATAGCAGGGGAGAATCATAAAATGGTTTAGGCTGGAAAGGTTGTTTAAAGGCCATCTAGTCCAACCCCCTGCAGCAAACAGGGACTTCTTCCATTAGAGCAGTTTGCTCAGACCTCTGTCCATCCTGACCTCAAATGTTTCCAGGAATGGGTCATCCATGACCTCTCTAGACAACTGCTGAATTAAAGTGTTTCACCACTTTCATCACCAGAGATTTTCCGCTAACCTTTTTTTTCTTTTTTTTTTTAAGGTAATACTATTCCCCCTTGTCCCATCCCAGCTTGCCCTGCTGGGAAGTGTCCCCATCTTTCTTACAACCACCGAGCAGAACCCGAAGCACAGGTGCCTGTGCCAGGGCTGGCACCGGGAGGGATTAAAGACACCCTGTGGCTCTGCAGATCTACCAGGCCGGCCAAAACAGGCATCGAACCTGGCTGTTTTGAAGGGACAACACCCCTGCGCATCCAGGGGGCACGGGGCGAAGGCGGAGGAGCTGCTGTGCCCGGCGCGCACACGCCTCATTGTCGGGGGTGGATTCAGCCGAGCAGCGGGAGGATTTCACCCTGAATGGAGACGAGGGGTGCTCTCAGCTCCATGGAAACCCAGCCAGATGGGATTGGCGGCCGTCCCCGGGCTCAGCAGCAGCGACACCGCCGAAAGTACAAGCACTGTTAATATTTAACAGGGAGCGGGGACGTGGTAAAACCTAGCAACCCCTCGGCAGTGGTTACGCAATTCACCGCTAATAGCTTGGAGGGACCCAGCATCCTCTTAACACCTCCCCTCCCCCGTTTCTATATGGGAGGGTTTTTTCTTCCCTGTTGCTAAACCTTAAAGTGAGAGGAAACAAAGAAATCACTATTACATAATACAGACCTACAGTCAAGTCGTATTCCTGCTGTTTTGGAAACATTTGGGGGAGGGCAAATTGAAAGCTAAGAAGAGCCATGTAATAGGATCCTTTTTCTTTTTCTATTTTTTCTTTTTTTTTCTTTCTTTTTTTTTTTTAATTCTTCTTTCCATTTTCTTATTTCCCAGTTAAATACATTCAGTTTCCCCAAAATCTGTTTGACCTCCTCTAATACTGAGAAATCAAGTAAGTAGTGATAATTATTAGCAGTAATATTATAATTATATCCCACAGGTGTACAAAACGTAAGATTATACATTGTCACAATTGTATCATTTTTTAAAGAAAAAAAAAAAAAAAGAGGTTATTGAGAGTGAGGGTTTGCTTCAGGCGTCACACAGGCTTTGCACACCCTGCATCCCCACCAGGCCAGGGTGTTCCACACCAGTCCATCCTGCAGCAACGTGGTGTAACACCAGCAGTGGTCTCACGTGGGGAGATGATCAGCTCCAGTGTGAAGCTGGCTGCAGAGGGAATATGGGAATCCCTGAGCCCTTTTTGGGCAGCCATTGAGGGCCCAGGGGGGCTGGGCTGCCCCCAGGCTTGGTTTGTGGAGGCCAACAATTGCGGTTCCACAGGCGTGCTCTTGCTCTGCTGTTCATTCTCACCACATCTGCTCACACCCCCGGCAGAGGCTGAGGGAGAATTACTGTGGCACCTTGTTTCTCAAGAGGAATCTACTGTGTTTAGGTTTTGTTTTAATGTTCCTGAACACAGATTTTGGCATCTTACCCAGGCAGAGGACAACAACTCGAGGAGGTAGATTACCCCAAAGCTGCCCAGGATTTACCAGAAGGTACCTTCCCAAAACACAGGTTTTCTGTAGTCAGTGGGCTGTCCCATAGGAAAACACGGAAAAAAGAGAGCCTGTTGCTCCTTAGCAGAGATACAGCCTTTCCCAGGACAGGTCTACAGCTCTGGTTTGAAGCTGTGGTTAGGTCAGTGCCAGGGAGCTCTGTTACTGGGAGGAAACCCTGGGTTTAGCCAAGGTCAGACAGGGGCTGCAGTGGTACCTGGAGGGAGCACTGCAGCCACTTGAGGCTCTCCTGCAGGATGCTCCACCTCAGGCAGGTCAGTGCTCTGCATTTCCCATTAGCAAGCCCTCATACATCTCTTCCTGGGCCTCAGTTCTCTGAGTGTAACATGGAATCAGTATTTCCTTATTTCTTGGGGCTGTTGTGAGAATACACTCAAGCCTGTCAGCTACTCAGTGTAGAAGGACATCTGAAGTTTGCACAAAATAATTTAAAACACCTCCAAAGCCTAATTCTCAAATCCCAAAGAGTACAACATGCTTTTCTTCCCACTTCATGTTTTTCCCACATGGAAGAGGGGCCTTCTGAGCCAAAACCCTTGGAAAGATTTTGAAAACAAGATAATATATGTTGTGTGGATCCTTTCACTCTCTTCTGTTAGCTAGCTAACCACCCTAGAAAAACAAGCCATAAATCAACCAAAAGCTTAACCTACAGTCTGTCAATCTGAAAAACAGACACTGCCCCAGGAATGCAACCACGGCTCACTAAAACAATAGGAACAAAGGAAAAGAAAAAAAAAAAATCCAAACAATTCTAACTTGCACTTAGTAATTCAGCAGAACTGCAGAAATATCAGGCAGGCAGCAATCCCCATGAGCTCCACATCACCTCAAGCCCGCAGTCTCCTCCTGAGCAGTGAGGTGCAGAGGGCCCTGGTTTCTAGGTGAAGATGGGTTTCAGCCTCCAGCTCAGCTGGAGAGAATTAAGGCAGCTTTTTCTATAAAGAGACTGAGGGTCCCCAACAGTGGGCTCTTCTACTTTCCCTTTTTTGCTTTTTCAGGCTTTCAGTAGAATTAGGGCTTTTCTTTAGATTTTGGTTAAGGCATCCCTGCTTGACTTTGTTTTCAGGGGTGGACAGGCACCCTGTGTTCCTGCTTTGAGCAGGGAGGGAAAGTCCAGGGGCTGGGTGGGTGCTGTGGGGTGAGCTGGACACAGCCCGTGGTGCCAGGGCTGCTGGCTCCCAGTCCTGGGCAGTTTCCAGCAATCAGCAGGGCTGTCCAGGGGGGACATGGGGACACAGAGAAGGGACAGGTCTGTGTGAGGGCACCAGGGACACGATATTGAATTGCACAGGATTACAGCTCGGGCTGACATCCGCCCCCGAGCAGGCTGAGGGTTGGTGCCCTAGGACAGTCTGTTATTTCCTTGTTTCTTTGCATGAAGAGATGCATCAGAGGGATGGTTCTCCTCAGAGACACAAAATGATCTTTACATAAACACGAAGACTTTTAAGGGCTGTGAACCTCTAGATCATCTGCAATACTCAAAGCATTTTTATGACCAATGCAGCAATGCGAACCAAATGTCATTTCTAAATGTAACTGTGTCTTCAGTGAGGTTAATGTATCAAATCAGGACCAGTCTTCAGAACATAATCCTGCCCAAAAGACTAGAAATCAGGAGGAATAAGGAAAGAAACATAATGAGATTGTGAACTCAAAGTAAATTTATGAGGTCTGACCACAAAGCTGTATGGAACAGTAGCAAGACACTCATTAACAGCTTGCAGTTGCTAATGGGTGACTAAGAGAGAAAGTTTGCTGTAAATAAATGCTAGTATTGCTTCAGGACTTCTGATTTTGTAACTGGGGCACTTGTAAATCAACATCAGAGCACTGCAAGCTGTGGGATACCTGTTCCCAGATCAGACCAGCTGGAAATGAAGCCAAAACCAACAAGTTTCCCAGACTGGGGGTTGCAGGAGCTGTCTGGGGGAAGCAGTGCCTGATGCTCCAGGCTGCCCTGTGGAGTCCTTTCATTATTTAGGCAGAAGAAAGAAACACCCCTTTCTCCCCTCCTGGCACTAAAACCCAGCCCTCAGTCATCCAGAGAAGTGGCCTGTATTTTTAATACCTTTTTTTACACTTCATTACTAAGGGCCTCGAGCAAACTCTGTCATCAGCGATGGCATAAGGAATAGAAGCAGTTGCAGGGCAGTATAAGTGAAGGGGAAATTAAGCCATTTAACACACGGGCAGGAGACGTGCGTTTGGGTCGAGGCTGGGATTTTTTTCTAATTAAAAACCTGGAGAAAATCTCTTTGCCTCTAATGGAATAAGCACCAAGGCAACTTTATCTGGCCCACGGACTCCCCCCGCTACCGCTGTCTGCTGTAAGAAAAGCAGGAGGGAGGAGTGGGCGAGTCTGATTTCTATGTAAAGATTGTACAGCCAGACCTGCCCTGGAGCTGCAAAGCAACCAGACACTGGAATCCAGCCAGTTTTCTGTCGTTTCTGCGGGGCTGGCCAAATGTGCTACTGCTATTTTGGCTTCATCTGCTTCTTTCCCCTTTTCTAGCCTAATTGCCATGGCTCCTTGCTTTCTGCTTAATGGAAAGGGTTAAATAGTTTATTATACTGGAATTTGATTTGCAGAAAAAAAGCTCTGATGTTTTCATGTTGCCTGTGATTGGCAAAGCAATTGTGATTTCTGCTGCCATGGTTAATATTTGGAAAAAGCCTTTAACTGTTTATGCAAACACAGCTCGCCCTGTCCTTTCCTGTGAATTACTGTGTCTGGAATTAACCCTCACTGCTGCTCCATGACTCTTCATCAGGCTTTCTGCTCTGCTTTTATGATGGAAAGTTTTTACATGTTGGTGAGGTTGGAGATAAAACATAAGAAATGCTGTGCTGCTGGTCATTCCTTAGTCTGAGGGGACTCCCAGAATTATTAAAAAATACAGGAGGAGCAGTCTAAAACCTGTGAACACAGGAATGATTCCTGTTCCCATCTAGGAGAAAAGTGCTTTGACCACACTGGGGTATGGAAATTCGGGTGCTGGTCTGGTTGTGCTCATTATCCCCCAGGTAGTGGTGATGCCAACCTATGAGGAAACCAGTGATCTGACAGACCGCAGTCTCTTTGTGTGGGGTTGTTTTTGTTTGTTTGCTTTAGGTTTTTTGTTTTGTTTTGGTCTGGTTTTTTGTTTTGGTTTGGGTGTGGGTTTTTTTTGTTTGTGTTTTTTAATTTCTATGGATTTATTGTCCTTTTCTTTGGAGATGTGTCAGTGCTGGGTATGGAAACCAGCAAACCCACCATGGTTTAGATAACACAGTATCTGTAGTGTGTGGCCACAGTGTCCATGGCCTCAGTGACCAATAGGGATGGTCCCTTCTTCAGCAGGATGTGAAGACTGGATGGAAAATTCTTCCATGTTCAGACAGGGGACTTTGAAAACAACTGCTTTCAGCAGGCTTTAAGAGGTAACATTCCTATTTCATGTCATCCTATACACTTCCCGCATGGAAAGGTGTCATCCTCAAAAGCAGACACCAGAAAGCTCTTTAAGGATGTTCTAATTGTGATGTTGGTTAATACAGAAAGCTGCAAGATGGAAAGTCAGAATTAAAGGTCAGTTGAAATCTTCCACAGCAGAAATGCTGCAGCTCAACACTCACAGACTGAAAGACATCTTGTTTGGAAACAGAACAGGACTGCACTCTCTTCCTCAAGTTGTTGTTGCTGATTTAGATCTAAATATTCCTTTCAGAATATGTTGGTAGTAAAACCTTTGAAACCAGTGTGGGATTAACTCTGGATGTTGCAATCTGAAACTGTGATAGAGGAAATCAGAAATGAGTCGCAGGGTTGGCAGGAAAGCTGTTTGCAGCCCGGCTCAGGAAAGAGTGGGGCTGGAAAATTCACCTCTCGCACAGGCAAGGTATCATGCTGGGTCATTGCAAAAGCTCATTTATATCCTCTCTTTTTCAATGTCCTGTGCTGGGTGGCTTGGAAGGAGCATTAGGACAATGCAAAATGGTCAGACAGCATCTTCCCAACTGCTGATGACCTGTGACATTTAATTTTATTCAGGCTCACTGGAACATTTTTCAAGAACTCTACAGCTTTTTGAATTATTTTGTATTTCTGGTATCCATATCATGTTGTGGCAATCATGGGTGGTTTCCAAGGTGCCATTCAACATGAATAGAGATATAGGCCAGTTCTGTCTTGGTAACACTGAGCAAGTCCTAGCAAATACTTTTCCACCTTAACTGGAGAGCAGACATCAAAATGGGATCTGGCTGGACCCCAAAACAAATAAATAGTGCTGATGTTCAAAAAGGAAACACCAGTTGTCCCTAAATAGTCAAGCATTGTTCTCTGACTTCCTGCAATAATCTCTGCCTTTTTACCCAAAAAGATTCCTAACTATGTGGGTCCAATAATTCTCTGGTGTCTGCCTGCTGTATGTTTGCAACATTTGTGATTTTTATCCCTTTTCTTTGAACAATCCTGTGCCTCATACACAGCACGTGGCATTTCGTGGCTCTGGAGGGTATGAAGTGGGTACTCCATGTCACCTCCTGGATAAAATATCCATAAAGTGATACCAGTCTATAAAGGTTGATGTCACCAGTTTGGTGAGTGCCAGGGAGGAATTGAGGAGCTGCCCCAGTGGTAGGGCACATGGGGATTGTGTCAGCTGATGGGATGATGAGGGCAGCTGGGGACTTCTCTGTTTAATCAGCAGTGCCTGAGCACTCTCAGCAGCTCACAAAGGTAGCAACCACTCTTGGGGAAATGGGGGTGATAAAACTGTCAGAGGAAAGTGTGGCTAAGATGGCAGAGCAGCCCAGAAACACTTGGAGTGAGGTCCATGGCCAGGCATGGAGGCTTCAGCTGAAGGTGACCTGCAAGCTGCTCAAAAGTTTCAGAGCAACATAAAATAGGGAAAATTGCAGAGGCTGGAGGACAGGGCTGGTAAGTCTCATACCTTGCTGGGAAGATGTTACCAGCAAAGAGGAGACTGAGCCATGACAGGAGACACCATGATCATGGGAGATGATGATCTGGGACCCTGCCAGGGGGAGCATCCAACACCATGGCAGAGTATCAGCTGCTCTCTGGAGCTGTCTGAGAGAGAAGAGGAAAAACCCTTTGGCACAAGTCCTTGTGGGAGCAGGGCAGTTTGTCTATTGCTCCAAGGTCTGATCCCAAATTACCCATGGATAAACACTCTTCAGGAGCTTCAAGGCACAAAGTAAAGCAAGAGGGAATCCTTTGTTCCAATCTGCCACCTGTATTTTTCTCCTGGGAACTGTGGAGTATTTTCCCATTTTAATTATCCTCTTTACATCTAGGTCTTGTTCTTCTGTAAATTAGTGATTGGCATAAAAAGGGGAGGTGACAGACACAACCCAATTAACTTTTGCTGGTGATTCATCTTTAAAAGTCTCTGCACATTCACAGGGCTGTGATGGAACATAGGCATGGAATCCTCCCCCCAGCACTGGCCAACTTGAGTGTTAAATCTGCACACCTTTTTGTGGCACCTGATCCCTTGCTGAAGAAGAGTTCATCCTACATTTCATTTTTGCTGAGCAGCACTGACCCAAACCTGTCCTGTGCGATATCAGGAGCTTAACCTGCTTCTTCTCCCAGTTTTGAAGAATTTCTTGGGACATCCCCATGTGGACTCCAGGGACACAGTGCAGTGGCAGATAACAGTGGATGTGTGTTACTGATAAATGGAAGAATCTGCCACCAAAATTTATTTGGAGGCCAGTTTGACATTTTGCTGATGGGTTATCCAACCCGCATATCTTATTTAAGTTATGCTTACAAATACACCATGACCTCTGAACACTTCAGTAATGGGTTTGAGCCAGGAGTGAGTTGTGTTTCACTGAAGTAATTATTTATTCACTTAATGGGGACTGATGGTTCTGCTCAGCTGGGAGCTGTACATAATTAAAACCATGGTCCCTGCCCCAAGAGGCTTCCAGTCTGAAAGATGAAGCAAAGGCTGTGCCAGCAGAAATTGCAGGAATCCTGTGTGCTCAAACTGGAGGTTCAAAAAATTACATTTAAAAAACCAAAAAAACCAAAAAACCCAAAAAAACCCAAACAAAAACAAACAAACAAAAACCCAAAACAAAAAAAAAACAACCCCAAATGTGAGCTTTTTTTCAAACAACTTGAGACAGGGCATTTGGGGATAGCATGTATTTAGCAGAGGTTTCTGCTTGTATGGCTGCAACAGCAAGAAAGAGATGGCTGCTATGGGTCAGAGGTCCTCCCAAAAGCTGCAAGATAAACTCAAACTTGCAGGAAAAAATAAAAATTACAAATAAATACATATATGTACACCTAATCCTGAAACTATGCTCAGTATCACCTGAGGAGAAACACTGCCCAAACTGGAGCTGCCCCCCTTAAACCCAGCCCAGGAAAGTGTGGGAGCCAGTGCCAGACACCTTGCCCCAGGCAGAGCAGTTCTGATCAAAGAGATCTGGGCTAGAGCAATCCTGACACACAGCTGTTCTGCAGCTGCCAGGAGCCATTGCCTCTCCCCAGACCCAAAGAAGGGCTTGTGTTCCTGAAAGCTCGGCTGGTTTTTTACTAATTATATAATTTGGCTTAATAAAAGCTGTTACCTCTCCATACAAATCTTGTGTCTCTTTGAATAGGTTGGCACATTTCCTAATAGAACCAGAAACTGCTTCTTAAACAGAAGTTTGACCATTATTGTTATTAAAATAGGAAAGGAAATGGAAGCTTGTTCACAACAAAGTGATATTTATTGCTCAGTTTAATTGTCTAATGTAAAGCTCGTGACTGGGGATTTGAAGGGGCTGATTTGCAGTTTGGTCACCCTTTGAAACAAAACCACTGAGGGTGAAATTGCATGTTGGAACTCAAGGATTGAAATGGCTCAGGCATCTGAGAGAGGAATAGAATTGTTACGCTGGCAAGGCCCCTCAGCCATCTCCTCAGACTGGGATTTCATGGCTCAGTCTCTGGGACATGTGCAGGTTTTATAGCCTGAAGACAAA
Source organism: Regulus satrapa (assembly GCA_013396955.1). Classification (NCBI taxonomy): domain Eukaryota; kingdom Metazoa; phylum Chordata; class Aves; order Passeriformes; family Regulidae; genus Regulus; species Regulus satrapa. The sequence continues at coordinate 815,093 of VWZN01009788.1, read as the reverse complement.
TAGGGAATAGTTCAAACAAGCATTTTCTGCCCAGCCCCTCCCCAGCAAGCTCTGAACCCAACATTTTCCACGAATGATTCAGCAGCATTGTGCAGGAAGGTGGGAGCTGCCCTGCTCAGAGTTCTGCCAACATGTAATAAAACCCAGCATGATGGCAATTAAATGACCTTTTTTTGGTTGCCTGGAAAGCTGCTTTCAAAAGTGGCTAAGCTGATAGCATGACTTCAAGGGCTGGGGAGGTTTGACTCCTGGGCACAGGAGCTCATGGTTGTGCAGAGTGGGAATTCACCAGAGGGACACCCTCTGCCCACAGTGATGACCAGGAAAAATGCCCACACCAACCAGAACCCCATACTTCAAGCAAAAGAAAAGTCTAAGGTCCTTTTCCTGTTATTGAGAGCAAGGATTTTCCCTAAAGATTCCCTGAATATCACCAATATCCTGCCATGCCAAGGGCTCCCAGCGCAGCTCCTCTGCAGCCAGGCAGATGGGACCCAAGGGCTTTCCAACAGCACTGTGGTTTTCCTTAAGTGGCATCTTGTTTATTATAATGCAACTGTGAGGCTCCGAGCTATTCCCATGGCACTCTTAGTAATCAGCCCTGGTATGCTGAAGGGCATATTTGTCATGTCTCAGCCAGTCTCTCAGAGAAACAGTCACGGGTCATGTTAGTTACCTAATTTATATGTCAGGGGCTGCAGGAATGAATCAACAGCATTTTTTTTGTATTTTTCCAGACAGTAGCTTGATATTCCCGGCATGCCGAGCCCTAGGAGTTCCCTTCCTTTTGTGATCATTCGCAGCCCCTCCTCATTTGGCTGATGTTGCAGTAATTCAAGCAGAGAAATGCGCTGTGAGCACAGAGAGACAACGTCTCCCTCACGGGTGACTCTCCAGAGCAGCTCCTGCGTGCACAGCCCACGGTGCGAGGCTGTCCCCGCATCCAGCAGCCTCAGGCACCACCTCGGGGGAGCATCCCAGAGGAAGCAGCACCCTGTTGCCATGCAGAGAGAGGTTATGGAGTGGGCAGAAGCACTGGTGGGTGACTGTGAGCTCACTCTGCTGTTGCACTCACAGCCACACTGCCATTCCTTCAGTGCAAATGCAATTGATGTGCTTGAGACGGGTGAGGAGACAGGGAAGCAGTGGAGTCACCATCTCTGGAAGGGCTCACATCTGGAGATGTGGCGCTTGGGGACTCGGCTTGGCAGTGGGGCTGGGTTAATGGTTGGAATTGATGATCTCAGAGGTCTTTTTCCAACATTAACAATTCTATGGTCCTTATTCCATCAGAGCTCTTAGGGGGTGGCCAAAATGGCAGCAGAGAGCTGAGGCGAGAGCTCCAGCACCAGCCCAGTGCTGGGGCCAGGGGCTGCCCAGCACTTCCACATGGACATTCCTGCTGGCTCTGAACGTGATCCCATCCCAGAGATTTCAGTCAGGTCTTCTCCAGACTGGGAATCTGTGTTTGTTTATTTCTATCTGGCTATATTGGTTTGGGAAGATGGAAAAAGGAAACCATTCCTGATGGAAGCAATATCTGCCACGAAAAGCAGCAGCTGTGCAATTCCCCAAATCCCACGGATTCCTGCGCATCCCCCACGGCGCTGGGCCAGGCAGGTGCCCAGAGAAGGGGACCCTGGCTGCAGTGGGCAAAGAGCAAATGCCTCGGGAGGCTTGAGACAGCTGTGCCCAGGCTCAGGGCTGTGGGGTGCCTGAGGGCTCCCCCACACTGCTTCAGGGTGCATTCCAGGGGGGTTTAACCCGGGATGCAAGGAGGGGAGCAGGGCAGGGCTGCGGCCCCTCCCAGCAGGAATCACAAAGCAAAGAGGAAGATGTTGGAGAGAGATCCAGTTCGCTCCTGGCTGGCGGTGAAATGAAACACAAGGCTGTGCCCCCAGGGGCCGTGGGAAACACGGTCAGATGGGGAGGGAGGAATAAATCCCAGTAGGAACAGCCTGCCACAATGGGGAGAAGCAGAGGAGAAAATTATTAGCTTGGGCTTGGTTTTTTTGAAGACGAAAGATCACCCATTAACTGTTTCTGGAAAATACTTTCCAAAGCCTTTTGTGCAGCATATTTCTTAGAAGGGCTCTCCCAGCACCCCAGGCATCCCGGGCTGTGGCAGCGGCTGGAGAGGTTTGAACTTGAACTCATTTATTTAGCTTCGACTTTTCTCTTGATGGAGTACCTGGACTTAGCCCAAACCTCAAAAGTAAGTTATAGCCAAATATTTTTGAGGTTGGTAATGAGATACCAAAGCCTTACTTTTAAGAAAAAGAGCCCCATCCCAAATTCCCCTGCAGCCTGTGGGGCCGATGCTCACGGGCACAGGGCTGGGTATGGCCAGGCTCTCCCTCAGGTGAGCTCAGTGCTCACTGTTTCCACTGCAGAACAAACATTTGGGCATTTCTGTCCTCACACACCCACAGCTCGGGGTTGATTGTGACAGATTGTGTCCTTCCCTACCCTAAATTCTGACTTGGCTCCTGAAGTCTCCCACTTTCCAGCAGCCAGAAAGATGGTGTGACCTGCAGAACCTCTGCATTTGAGCAAAATTCCAAGAAAGGATAAATGCCCTGAGATCTTCAGGCTCCGGTGCAAAGCAGCATTATAAAATTCTGCAGCTTTCCTGGGAGAATAGTCAATTAGCAAGTAGATGCCCCCTCAGCAAGGGAAAGGGTTAATTGCTTTGGTTTCCCCCTGATGCTTATGGTTAGTGCATATCAGATCTGGAATGATAAGAATAAAATATGATTGAAACTTCTGGCTCTTCCAAAAAGCGTATGTTTTAATTAAATTGAGAACTAGCTGGTTAATCAGCGCAAGGAGTAATGGAAATGCCTGGTGAGAACGAGACCCTCTGTTCGGCTGGGCTGGGGACACAGCCCTGAGCTGTCAGTGCTTTGCAAAGGGCATCCAGGCTCCATCTGAAGAGCGCGGGAGCAGACACATCCCTGATCCCAAAATATTCCTCTGGGGGAGAGGGGAGAAGGGAAGGATGTCCCTGAATGGAGCTGCCCCCCCTCAAGTGTGTCCCTGCTGAACGCCCAGCTGTTGAAACCTCTTTCAGGGAGCATCACAGGGATGAGGGGATGCCAGGGGGGCAAGTGAAATCTCAATTCCCTTTGAAAAGGAGAGCGCAAGGATCGGGGAGACAGGATTGCAAAATCAATTTGGAATTTACTGTGTCAAGGAGAAAAAAAAAAAAAAAGAAAAAAAAAAACCAACAACAACAAAAGCCCAGCACCATGCAAGAAACAAACTTTTATAATTAAAGAAGCAATGGAGATATGTCCTTCTGGTCACCCCTTCCCCCACAGTGCAGAGCACAGGCTTCCTTCTGATTAAAGCTCTGCCTGGAGCATTTTCGGTGGCAGGAGGCCAGGAGAAAGCTTAAGGTGCTCGCTGCAGTTTAAGGTGGAGCTGTTTGCTTCGCCTTCCCCAGCAACATCAGGTGTGGCCACCACGGAGCAGCATCCTCGTGTCACCTCACATGGTGACTCCCCAGACAGGGTGACACCCCAGACAGGCCATGGGGGCTCTGCTTTGCCCCCCAACATGGGCAAAGTCAGGCAGGGGAGCCTCGGAGGGGTTTTGTTTTGCCTGCAGCTAGCTGCCTGTGATGATTTTCACCAAAAATATGAAATGAGGTGTGAAGTGAGAGGGAAGTGGTACAGGAATAAAACCTGCCCCACTGTTAGGAGAAGTGTTTGGGATTGTCTTGCTGATGCCGATGCTGGGGTTTGCTCAGAGCTCTGGGATTCAGCCCCAAGCCCTGCAGAAGCCTTGTCCATGGTGGCCTCCAACATCCCTACTTTCCACAAGGGTCAGGAAGAAGCCAGCATGGCCCTGCTGCTTCCTGGGGATCAGTGCCACGGCACAAACACCCCAAACAGCACCTGCAGGAGGAGAGATCTGAGCCTGCAAACAAGCAGGAGGGCACCTCTGTGTCAGGAGGGGTTGGGGAGCAGGAAAGAGGAGCTGGTGGGCAGCTCCTGACCCTGAAAGAGGGTGAAGCCCCAGCAGGGAGTGGCTCCAGAAAGCAGGACCAGCACAAGGAACCCACGCAGAGACCTGTCCCAGCCCCTGCTGTTGAAGCTGTGATGGCTGCTTGATGCTCTTTCTCTACATAAGAGGATGCCTCAGTGAAAGGTGATGGGTCTGATGCCCACCAGAAATGTTTTATCCCACCCAACAGCCCCATCCTTGCCAGTGAGGAAAGGAATTCCCAACAGCCTTGTCCCAAAACCACACGGGTGCTTCTCTCCAAAGATAACTGCAATTTTGGGAGAAGGCTCGGCTGGGGCTCCCTGTGGATTTGAGGTGTCCCTGGATCAGCCAAGCCCCTGGGGAGTCGCCCCTGTCTCCACAGAGGGACAACACAGCAGGGAGGGAGCTGCTTCTCCTGGTCTGGATGGAAGCAACATGCCATGAGGTTTAGAAATAACAGAGGTAATGCAAATGCCAGCAGGATTTTCAAAAGGGCCAATCCCAGCACTGAACCCTCCTAAATATGCCCAGTGCCATCAAACCTTCAGTGTCATTCACCTCAGTTAAACATGTCATTCAGCACGTTGGCAGCATGGCAGTATCTCCCATTTGAATCTAAATACATGAGATTAGACCTGGTCAGATAAGAACCAGGCTATAAAATGGCACGTGCAGTTTTTTAATTGTGCCTGCTGTAGAATACATCTTGCAGAGATTTTTTGGGTTCTTTTCCTAATTAAAAGTAATGTGAGTAACCAGGTCAAAAATACTGTGCAGCTCTCAGAAAACCCCAGATCCATCTGCATGGAGCCACCATTGAGACTGGAGAGCTGCCAAGTGCAGAATCTATAAATCATGAATTGAGCCCCCCATTCCCCTCCCTAAATCACAATTGTTTTAAAAAGAAATACAACATATTGGTTCTTTTAATTTGCCTTTTGGAGTCTGTGCCTGTAGGCACATTTTCCAGCTTTTCAAAAACACAAAGACTAGAAACTTCTTCTCATTTCTCAGTGAAAGCTGAACCTCACTTAATTACTTGCATCCAAGAGCCACAGCTTTATGAAAAATTCCAAATATCATAAGATCAGTGTTAAAAATCACAGGCAGTTCCAGTCAGATGCAGGATATTTGTTTTATGGGTGTCCTAGAAGAGTAGGCACCAATGGGATGCTGTTCTGCTACAAGAGTAACAAATATTATGCGTTTTGGTCAACTGACACAGAAAATAGACCTGATGTCTACATTCCTTTGCCAGGTTTGTCCTTGTTTCACACTGACATCGAGCCCCCACTGTGTTAGTGGTAACGCACACAGGGATTTAACTGGGAACAGGGCAAAGGTGGCTGGCACTTGCACAAGGGTTTTGGCAGTCACAGGGCAAAGCACCTGGCAAGGGTGATCAAGAAGCAGGGAGGTGCCAAGGGGGATAGAAAAGAAAAGCTGAGGCTCAGCCAGCCCTTCAGAGAAGCAACCCGTTGAAATTATGTGATATTTGAGGCTTCTTCTTGTTCAGGTCCCAACCTGCACCCCCATCAAAGCAGTTCTGCTCACCTGGGCTGCTGTCCAGGCTTTGGGTTTAATATTGCAGCCCTGACCCCAAGAAGCATCTCAGGATCACAGAATCATTTAGGTGGAAAGACCTCCAGGATCATTGAGTCCAGCCATTAATCCAGCACTGACAAGTCCATCATTATCTCCTTAAATGCCATCTATGTGGTTTTTTAGCCTCTCCAGGGTGACTCTACCACTTTCTTTATCAGCCAATATCAATGCTTGAACACTCTTCCCATGAAGAAATTTTTCCTAATATCCCACCTATATCTCCCCTTGCACACCTTGAGGACATTTCCCCTTGTCCCATTGCTTGTTACATGGGAGAAGAGACTGACCCCCACCTTCCATCCTGTCCTGCCTTGGGGTTTCTCCTTGGGCTCTCAGCACTCTCTGTGGCAGTGTGGTTTCTTCTGGATTTACTTCAGTGGCCACGTCCTCCCAGCCAGGCTTGGTGTCCCAGCAGCACAAGCACATTTCATGTTACTATTCACGGGAATGATGAGATAATGGCCTAAAATCTTGGTTCCTCTAACATAATTGAAAATGGAGCAAAACTGCAACTTTAAAAAGGAAGCCTAAATTAGGTTGCAGAAGAGAAAAGGATATTTGACAGCAGGAGCAGGCTCTGGAAATGCAGTCATTGTTTCTACTTATGGGTTTTGAAATGTAAATAATTTAACACCCAGCTAAGCAGAGGAAAAATCTGCTATTTTTGGTTTATTCTGAACAAAGACAGCTGTGTATTCTAAAACACACAGTTCAGTATTAAAAATAAAATAATACAGAAATAATGCTGTAAAGAATGTCTTTAGGTATTTGTGACCCAGTGCCAGGGTCTGGGCTGGTTATGCCTTGCATTACACTGGAATATTTGCAGTGACCTCGAGTCTTACCAGGTCATCGGAATAAACCCATAAATAAATTACTGACTTGGATGGGCAAATTCTGGGGGGTTCATTAAAAATTTCATCTGAGGGATAAAAGCACAGGGAGAGGTTACAGAGACAGCCTCCAGTGAGATGGCAGCCTGACTCAGCCAGGCTCATCACAGGCTGATTCCCAGCTGGGTGATGGATTTGGAGTCAGATGTGGATCCTGCTCTCGTTAACGGGATTCCCACGGCTGCAGCGAGGCACCAGCTCTGCCCAGCCTGAAGCAGCATGGAGAACTGGACTGCAGACCAAACCCTGGTCCCCATTAAAATAACAACAGCTGAAGCCGGCACACAGACGTGTTTCTGGGAGCTGAAGCCTCTTCCTTCAGAGACCTTAACTGACTTGTTCTTTGGCAGTTGGTGCAATTAGGCCTGGTTTGTTTTTCTTTTCTCAGCTCTCTCAAATACACATTTTTTTTTATAACTTGCTGAGACAAAGGGTTAAAACCCTCCCAGTTGTAAAAAAACCTCTTGCAAACGTCACTACCTTTCCATGCTTACTGCCTGCTGATAGACTCGGCAACAATTTGAAAATCTCAGAGAAAGAAATCCAGTGGGATTCCCTCTTCTTTTTCTCCTGGGTGAAGCCAGATGCAATGATGAAACCCCATCCATTGCCACAACAGGAGTAACCATAATAATAGGAGTAGCTGCTGGCCTCCTTCAGTGTTCACCTGGTCTGGCCACAGGAGACTGGGAATATTGTGTTTAGACAGGAAATCTTTGTAGAGATGCTGGGTCCCTGCTCCTAGTCCAGACTCTGCAGAGAGGATACAGGGGTAAGGGAGGAATTTTGTCCCAGCACAAGGGCTGAGTGCCCGCACTGAGGAGGGGCTGCAGCTTTGTGGGCACATCCACCTACCAGCATTCCCACAAAGGAGGGCAGGTCTCTCCTGGAGGTGCTGATCACTTCATCCCCACCCCATCCCCATCCCCAGTTGGTGATGGTGGTGCAATCTGGGCTTTCCCAACAACAGGATTTCACAGACCTGGCTGGGGAGGTGAAATCTTTGCTGGCACCTGCTCTGGCAGAGCCTCAGACAGCTGGGCACAGCTGGGGCAAGCCGGGCAGCATCTCCTCTGCCACGGATAGAAAGATAGATAAAACTCCTTTAGAAATATGCAGGTAAATCTTGGGTGGCCAGGTTTCCTACACAGCACAGAAATTCCTGCCATTGCCAGGCTGCCTGCCTGGCTGTAAACACATTACCGAGCTGGAGGGCAAAACACATTGGTGCTGATTCTTCTTGGAAAACCTGAGTCTTGGTGTGGGGAGCACCTGGAAATCTTCCTCGCAGCTCTTATGTTAATACAGCCTCGTGGGCCTGATGAGGCTCATTGAAATTCATGGGGAGTCTTCCCATTGAGCTTTGAATAAGGTCGCTTTTCTCTTCAATGTTCTTTTTATTTTTTTTTTTTTAAACCTTTGCTCAGTCTGGAGGAAAATGTATTTAAGCACAGAAGTGCCGCGTTCACAGCTGCCTGCTGCTGTCTCCTCAGCAGCGATGTGGCTCTGTGAGAGGCTCCTTTCCCACAGGGAGGCTGTCAGAGGGGATGGCCGCCAGTGCAAAACTCCTCAAGCACATTTCTCCTCACTCCAAACCCACCCAGACGTTGTGAGTCCAACCGGGCTGATGTGGAGTCAGATGCTGCTTGGGATGCGCTCATTTTGCACATAAGAGAGAGATAGTGAGGGGAAGAGGCGGGCTGGTGTGTCTAGGGTAAGATTTTTCTTGGTTTGGGTGTTGATCTGGCTCCTTTCAATGCATGCTTTTTATCTGTGTACCAATTTAGTAAATTATGTTAGTTACATAAATAGGTTGCCCAGGGGATTTAAAGCACCTCTGAAAGAAGAGAGGTTATTCCAAATTCACAGATTGAAATTGGACCTACCCAGCATTGCACGCAGTGATGGTGGCTGAGCTGGGAATGTCCCTAAATGTGCTTGGTTCTCCCTCCCCAGGGCCCCTCATCACCTGTGATATTCAGTCAGCATAAACTCTGCTGACCCTCAGACCTCCTTTTATCCCAGACTATCTCCCTTTCCACCTGATTCCAGGCATAAAAGGACAGATGCCCATCAGGCAGGCTCCAAAATGTCTGATTTTTTGGGAGAAAAGTCCTTTCTGCCACAGATTTTCCCAGACTTCCCTGAGACTTGAAAGAGTGAAAGGTCTATGGAGAAGCCACAAGCAAAAAAAGCTTCACCATTTCACCCCCAATGCTCTTGGAGCTTTATCAGCCTTGCCTGCTTTGCCCTGGGAGATATTTAGACTAGATAAGCATTCTTTGAGTGCTAACTGGTTTCTATTTTGTCCCATTTCCTGCTGAATATCCTCCCATCTCCCATCCCTCCCTAGCACCGACTCTGCAAACACAAAGGTGAGTGAGTGCAGGCAACAACCAGTGCTCCAAATATGAAGTAGATGGGATTGAGGAGTCTGGTACAAATTGTCTCTTCTTTAATTCATTGGAGCTCTCTTAATCCCCCCATCCCCCCAGCACTACTCCCTGTATGCTTCATTAGAGAGCTGAAAATGAAGCTGCTCCTTTGCAATCCAGGATTTTGTAGTATCAGCCATGGGTGTGACTTTGCCCCACATTATTAATAAAGACGGTGAATATTGCAGATGGTTTCCTGTGAATGTGGGCTTGGATGCTGGAATTATTTCACTGGGTGAATTCCTCTCCTTTCTTCATGCTCCACCTTTCTTTTTTGAGTGTTCATAGAGTGCATCAACCGGAATTAATGTCTGCAAAAATTGACTTTTGTAACGGGATGAAAATCAATAGAAATTTTCAGTTTCTCTTTTCAGGCTGAATCAGATGAACATTTTGAGCCGAATTACCAGAACGTGTGACAGGTTGCAGAGAAATGGTCAATCAAAATTATCTAAAATGTTTTGACACTTCCCATTGTAGTGAACCGATCAGGTCTTGCCAACTCCTGTTTCCTTTGACTATGAATCACAACACATAAGATTTCATTTTCAGTTACTTCTATAATGAATGTGTGTAGGGTCCTACAGGGCCTTTGAGGCTGTTGGCAGCTGGGTGCACTTGCTCCCCTTTTCCCTGCAGGATAAATAGGTTTTCCTATTTTTGTTGATACATACTCACAAGATTTGCATAATATACCACAGGCTGGAGAGTCTTTTTGACTTACGTGAGATTACCTCAGGATAAAATTATAGATTTTGCAGTAGCTAATATTTGCTAGAAAAATGTATTTTAATGGAAAATTCCCAGGTTGCTCTTGAGCTGTGATATTCAGAGAAACACAAATCAGGGGTTCATGGAATGTAGTTTTTAAGCATATACTGATTGAAATGAATAAATTCTTTTTATTAATTTCAGCCATATTTTGACACCTAAGCCAGGAGGTAAATCTCAGATCCTGTGATCTACATTGATTAACCATCTAGCTCAAAAAAGTAACACTGAAAAACCTGAATCAATCATGAGCATAATGAGTTAAAAACATTTCAAATAATACCCAACTCTGGTGAAGTAACAACTTGCTTGCAGAGACTCCACAAGGAGAAGGAAAATCTAAATTCATTGGATAAATTATTTGTTGCAAATTATTTCTTCAGCTCTAATTAGTAATCTTCATTTTACACAGTAGGCCTCTAATGACCTGCTTGACAACTATGATGTCTGATAGACAGTGGGGATTTGCATGAAAATGAGTTTTGTTTTCTCCCATCCCAGCCATAAAATGACAACAGTGAGGCAGCTCGGCTTTACTGTGCAAAAAGGGAATACCCAGGCACCCAAGCTCTATAAGAGAAGATAATTCAGCTATACTTTTGGAAATAGAGGGAAAAAAACCCAGGAAGCACTAACTCAAACAAAACCAGTAGGCACTAATTCAAACAAAAAATAAATAATAGCACCCGGCATACAAAGACTAATCAGATGCGGTTGCTAAGTAGAGTCATGTGAAGAGCAGATGATGGAGCAAAAGCAGAAGATCCAGCTCTCAATGAAAACCTGGTGACCCAGCCCTGAAAGGACTTGCACTGCTGTTTTCCAGGATTGAATAATCCTTTGCCTTTTTATGGCAAGAGTTTTGAAATGTTGGATGTATTTCAAGAGCATTATCATCTCCTGTCTGCTGAAAATTGACAAGATTTGGATCTTTCTCTGGCTTGTGTATCTTGAGCCCAGACAGATTCAAGCAGAAGACAATGCTCTTGCCAGTCACGAGCAGCTCAAATAAGGTTAAAACAGAAAACCAGGGTAAGGCAGCAAAGCTGATGTCCCTCCTGGAGCTCCAAGGATTTCTTTCTCTGAGATTTTCAGGTTTTTGGGTTTTTTTTTTTTTTTTTTTGTGATTTCAGCAATGTTATTCTCAGCCCAGTTCAGCACATCTTGTGCTTTGACAGCTCACTGCACCTGGAAATTATTACTTGATAAAAACCTGGCAACCTCTCTCATTTTGGAAGGTTTTTTGTTTTTTGGTTTTTTTTTAAAATGGGACTTTATTCTTTCCTGCCTTCTGAGCATCTGCTGGTGTAAAACGAGGTGGATGCCGATGTAAGGTGGTGCAAGAAGCACTGCAGTACTGCCTGCAAAATACTTTCGGAGCCCTGATCTGGGCGTGCAAGCAGGGAAAAGGCTGATGGTTTGCATTTTGGCAAGCAGGCACTGGGTGCACATACACAGTCTGTCATCAGACAAGCTGCCATCAGAGTCCTGTCCACTAATTTGATGGAAAATGTGAACATGATGGCTTGAATTGCTACAGTAAATCAGTGAGCTATTGGGATACCTGACTCCAGAATCTGACCTCAAAATCAACCTCATCTAATTTTTTTTTTTTTATTTTCTTCCAAATAATATTATAATAATATAAATTTGTTAAGGAAAAAGGCAGGTTTTAGTTGCTGGTCATCCCATTCACTTGATTCTTTCCTTTAATGATTTGGCAAATGATCTCCCAGAAAGAAAAGATAAAAGATGTAATAAACTGCTTTCAGCCACTTCTCTGTGAATTGATCCTGCTCCTTCTTCATGTATTGTTGATCTTCTAATTTAATCACTTGTCCAGAGGGCACATGCAATTTTTTAGGAAGTGAAATGTCACACAAGAAAAAAGGAGGAGGCTGAGAGTGGAAATATCTTCCCTTGCCAGGCTGTGTGTCCTATATGGGAAACATCACCCAGCACAGGCACTGCCTTGGGCTGGGAACTAAAGTGATGAGGAGGAGCCTGCCAGCATCAGTGTCACAAAGATTGGCCAGGGGAAACATAAATCATTCAAGAGCCAATGGACAGGCAGCCAGGAATACATTAACACAGCCAGAGAGATTGCAAGAGCTGTATTTTACCAGAAAGCCAACCTAAAAATAGTGTGGGGAGGGCAGGGGGGGTGTTCTGTGCCACCAGCCCCGGCCAGCACTGCCACCTGTGCAGGGACAGCAGCAAAAGTGATTTGCCTCAAGTGGGAGTGAGGAAGTGAGTGTGTGCAGTGCTGGTCGACAGGAACAAGGACTGGCCACGATCTGCAGCCTTTAGCTGGTTGGCCATGGCAACCTGTGGTTTTCATGTACCCAGAAAAGCAGAAGCTGAAGGGTTAGGCATGGCTGTGCCTGTGCATGCAGCACTTTAATGATTTATTGAATTATTTTGTGTGTCAGTTGGGTTTTTGTTTTTGTTTTGTTTTTAGGGTCAGGAGTTTGCTGTTTTAAAATGCTCTTTAAAAAGCAGACATGTAAATCGATTAACTTTTAAAGTGCATTTTCACGAGGGGCAGAAAACCTGCTCAGCTCTGGTGCCAGCCCAAACCTTCAGCCCTGATGGTCACGCCACAAACGTGTTCCGCCCTTCACAGCTTCTCCTCTGAAACTCAGGCACCTCTGTGGGAGCTCTGCACTGGGATTCCCCAGCCACAGTCTGTGTGGAGGGGACACAGCACAGCTCCTCCCGGGCAGTCCCCAGGAAGATCTGCATCCCTGGGAGAGGGCAAGCAGCAGTGGGCAGCAACTTCTGCACATGGATGCAGAGGGGTGGCCAAGGAAGAGATGGAGAGCTGCAACCTGCAGCAGTTTGGAACAGGCGGTGCAGGAGGAGAAGTGGCCAAGAAAGTCCTTTCTAGGGAGTTTCCATGAACATCTGCAATGTGCAGAGCCAAGCTGGGACACGTGCCCACAGCCCCATGTACAGACCTCATCCAAATCTACTCCTAATCTTGTCCAGACTTAGCCAGGCTGATCCAGGCTGCAACATCTGACAGCTGGGTCCCAAGGCCCAGCAGAAAATAGGGATGTCCTTGGGCTTTCCAAACCTGGGCTGCTCCACGTCCCCATGTGCTCCCCAGGCCTCTCCTGGGCACGGGTTGGAGCAGCGAGTGGGGCTGGGACTGAAATAGAAAGTGCCTAGAAAGTGATGGTGGCCAGGGTCTGAATCTGCCTCTGCAGGGGTTGGGTCGTGTCTCCTGGGGTTTAAAAAAAGAAACGGTCTGTGACTGCAGGCCAAGTCCTCTGCTGGTATAAATGGCCACGGTCGCCCTGAGTGGAGTTCAATCTATTTATACTAGCAAAGAATTTGGCCCATAGATAAGATAGAAGAAATCCTGTACTCTGCTTTGGCACTCTGACTTTCTGCCCTGAAGAGCCTCAAGACTGTGTGTCCATAGAAAGGAACAATAAAAGGGAGCCTTTCCACTAGCACTGTTTTTTAAAAATTGTGGATACAGGGTAAGTCAAAGTTTTCATAGGAACACACCCATCCTGATTGGACTTTCTCTGGAAACTGTTTTGCAGTAGGCTTGTACCATCAAATTCTCCTCAGCAAAATTTGTCCCTTGCTGAAGCAAACAGCTGAGTTCAAACCACGCAAAGCACCAGAGATGGAAAAAAATGAAGGTCAAGAAACCCAAATTCCAGCTCTCGCTCTGCCTGTGGGACTTTCACCAGCAGGGAAGCATCTTACTAAAGTGTGGTTTGCTCATCCAGGGTGTTCCTCTCTCCAGGAGGGTGGAGTGGGAATTTGATTTGATTTTTTGTTTTACAAAAGCTTTGAAAAGCTTTGGCTTCCTCTCAAATTCAGGGGAATAGCTGCAAAAATCTTAAAAAAAAAAAAACCAAAAAAACCCAAAAAAACCCCAAAAAAACACACACAAAGAAAACAAAAACAACAACAACAAAAAAAACCACCAAAAAACCAAACCACCCCAACCCCAAAACCTTGGGTTTTGAAAGCTTTTTCCTACCCTGTTCCAGAAGGGGCCATTAATTGTAGAACATTTCAATTGCAGAAAGTCTGACTATTGAGTCAAAGAGTTCTTTTTGAGCCTAACCAGATGTGTGGGGCTTTTGTAAGTCACTCTCAAAATTACAGCAGCTCAATATAGTCAGCATTGCTCAGAATTCTCACTGCCAGTGGCTGTAAATACGTCTGTATGCATTTCATTGTAGAGACCCCTGCAAGCATCTAGGAACCAAAACTTTCCCTCCACACCCCAGCCACCGAAATGAGATTATGCACTGATTGCATAATTACTGTATAACAAGGTTTGCTCAGCCCCTCCGTGCACAATGCCTGTTTTCATAGCATTTAATAGAAGAGACATAATGGGCACCAGCTTGAATAGCTGCATGCCAACGAGGCATTGCATTTCCCAAAGCAGCTTGAGTCTGCAAAATCTGGTCCAGCTGCTCAGAACACAGAAGGGGTGACAAGCGAGCGACTCCCAGCCCGCGGTGGGACAGGGATTGGAATGTGCATGGGGACACAGCCCCTTCCCCAGGCTGAGGTGGGCTGGCTGGCTGGCTTGGAGCACTGCCTAGGTTGTTCCTTCAGGCTACCACAAGCCAGCTCCATTAATGCTGTGGCCTTCACATGTGTTTTGCCTGCACCAGCATTTGTAAATCTGAACTGATAATGCTCTCACTAATTTTGCTCCGTCTGCTGCTGCTCTGGTCTTTCCTCTTTGCTCTGAGTGAATGATTTAAAATGGCTCAAATCCCACACAAGGCTTGTTTTTGAAATGAGTTAGGCAGCAAATTTGCTCATGTATTCAGCTCTGGCTTCATCCTGAGTGGAATGGATCTGGAGCAGCCCATAAACAGCAATTTGCTCATCTTTTAAGCTCTATTGTTTAGGCAATGGGTTTTACTTGGATGGTTGAAGGCCAGCCCTCTCTTCGCACAAAATGTTTTCTCTGCTCCAACAATAACTACAACCCTTTCTTTCTGCTTTGCATTTATTTGCAATTAAAATAAATGGACCAAATGCTATCAGATGAAATGAGCACGACATTCCTTGTTGACTTAACCACAGCTCCAACAGGTGCCCTGGCCCCACGGTCACTGCTTGTTCTCTCCTCTCCCCGGGTCCTATTGCAGATGTCTTGGCTCTTTCCTAAAACACAAGTCCTTCAGAGACTTACTGGGTCTTTTCTCAGCCTGTCTCTGGAAGAGGCATGTTGATGGTGCACAGCAGGGTGGGCTCCAGCTCTGCACACACGGGTTTATTTGGGGAATGTGAAGGAGTGGAGCTGGGACCTGTCTCCCTGCAACAGTAGAGCTGTCTATAGGTGGCTGCCTGTTCAAAGAGAGTGGCAAAGCAAAGATTATGGACCTGAGCTGATTGAAGGTAATTGTTTTAAGGGCTAGGTTGAAACCTTTAGGTTGAAACATGCTGTCTGGGAAAAGTGAAGCATTTTGAGAATTTTTCAGGCTCTTTAGGGTCAGACACATACACTTCGGGGAAAGAGATTTCCCTGATATCATCCTATCATTATCCACCAACTCATGGCTCAAAGTCACTCAGACCATGCTCCTTGCTTTGCCACCGTGCAGTGCTCTGATTTGTCTCTTAGGTTTTGCAAGTGCCTGGGGAAGAGCCCAGAGCAGCTGCTGTCCCCAGCACCAGCTGGACTGGCACTGGAACAAGAGAGACAGGACAGGACAAACTCAGGGCAGTCAGACATGACTGTGCCATGCTGAAGAAATCCACCTTCCTCTATTTTCTGTTGGTGATATAACCAACAGAAAGCTATTTGGAGAAAGGCTTTCTAAATCTGAAGTGTGCTAAGGAAGGTACTGAGGCTATTAGGAAGGTAATGCCCCTGTTAAAGCTCTTCACCCTCTCTTACTACGCTTACTCACCTCTGTAAATTGATTAGCAGCTTTCATGGAAAGGTTGGCAAAGTGAGATTTTCTGGTGTAGCTTTATTAGACACCCAGAACCCTCAGCTGCACCGAACCACTCTGAGATGGAGAGAAGTAGAGACATACCTGGGATGGAGAGCCCTGGAGATGGATCTGGGAAGGATACCCCTGGATTCATATCTGGGATGGAGAGCCCTGGAGATGGATCTGGGATGGAGAGCAGTGGAGGCACAGACAGTCAGCAAACACGTGGGGCAGGCGAGGAAATGCCAACAATTCCCGGGCAGATGCTCGCTCTTGCCAGGTATGCCACGGGGCCTTTCATATCCCCACAGAGCAGATATTTTTAAAGTTTTTGCTAGCCCGTAGAAAAAACTTGGGTTTTTAAAGTCCTTCTAGAGAGTGGTACTGGGCAGAGGAGGAGCGTGGCCATTGAGGTCGGCCTCTGTCCCACCGGGGTGCTGGCACCATGCATTACCAGGTCAGCCTGATCCCTAACAAGCCGAACGTTCCAGGCGAGAGTGGTCACGGTGTTTTCAGTTCATCTATTTTTGTCAAAACACCTGGGTGGCTTTGAGCATGGATGCATTTGGCACCCAGGTGTGCCAACCCCGTGACTGTTCCCCGCTGCAGGTACAGGCTTGGCCTGGTGGGAGGGCAGGGGAAAAGCCACAGTGAAAAGAGGAGCTTGCTGCACAGAAAATGGACATTTTGACAGGCTCCCATCTCATACAGAAATGTTTTGATTTCGTTTCCTCTGCAGAACATAAACAGATTTTGAAACCTCAGAAGTTGCCATGAGACAAAACCCTCTGTTTCCTGGCCAGCTCTAATTGCGGCTTGCGACCAGCCCTTGCCTATTGAAGTCAGAAGTTACACAAGGGAAAATCCTGGCTCAGCACAGATTTGTGTGGAGAAATGTGATTTGTCACTATCTTTTTAAGCAAAGTTAACTCTTTAGCTAAAGATTTTTGGCGTCTGTCTCTCTTTACTAACCAGCAAATACCTGCAGAAAGTGTCCTGAAGGCAGTGTGAAAATGGGAAGGGCTGATGTGACTGTGGCACGTGATGGAAGCCTGGCAATGCCCTGCTTTTATTCTTTGCAGTGCTGGGATCTGAGTGTAGCCATGGGGTAACACTAGACGTGCCCCAGCACAGCAACACAACAGCCACCCCAAGGACTGAGCTGAGCCTGAAGCAACATCATTGCCTTCCTCATGTGGGAAGGGTGCTTCCTTCTCCCTGTCCCCTAAATCCACAGGCTGAGACTTCTTGAGTTATCTTGGAGATTTTAATGCCAGCAGAAGAGAAAAAAAAAAAAAAGGA
>VWZN01009788.1:781192-798035 GCA_013396955.1 Regulus satrapa | reverse complement strand
AAAAAGAGCCACCCAATTCCTGCCGACAGCTTTGAAAATATCAATCTTGACAGCTTTGAAAATATCAGCCTTGTATTTCTAGGCAGTTCATGAGCTCAGGAGTGCTGACAAAGTGGCCAGAATTAGGAAAGAGCAAGAAAAATGATGAAATGCTTGGGCAGAGGAGCTTGGCCACAGTGGGAGGAGGCACTGAGGGTTGCATGATTGCACTGGATGAGGAGAATATCCAAGGGGCAAGAGGGGGGTTGGACAGAGGTGGCTGGTGTTGAGAGAATTAAAAGCCAACAGTGGCAGCACACCAGGAAACCTTTCCTCAATCTGAACTTCAACCCATTGTGAAACCTTCCCTCTGGGGAAATGCTGGAGACTCCCGAGGTCATGTCAACAACAGTGGGGCTGGCTGGAGCCGCAGGAGGCCCGGGAGGAAATACAGCTCTGGAGAGAGCTGGTGTACCTGGGCTCTTCTGATTGTCTGTGCACATCAAAGCAACCCGTCCTGCAGGGCTCAGGGCAGGCAGGGACCTGCCTGGCAGCCAGGTTTGGCAGAGCAGGGGCAGGAAAAGCCAATTTTGCAACTTTGGTTGGTTGAGTTACAACAGGAGTGCACAGACCCGCTGTCTTTACAGGCACTAGATCTACAGGCCAGTGTTTTTCTTTATGATCAGGGTTTCATCTAAGAGAAAATCCTAATTCCACTGTCTGGTACCAAACACGCTGATAGCACTGCCAAGGATTTATAAATATAGCACTTCTTTCAAAATAATCAGCGCTGCTCTTGACCTGAATTCAGACTGTTAGGTTTTTCATCCCCTCTCATGACAATTTTATCATTCTCTCCACTACACAGATTTTTCTGCAATGACTAATTTTGAAGATGGTAAGCTCACTGCTGAAAAAAACAGCATCAGAAATGTGTGGTTATCAGGAGCAATGGGTGCCAAAGGCACAAATTTTAGAGCTGAGTGAGGGGAAGAAAAGACAGTCATCTGAATATAGAATTACTTGCATCCCATCTTTGTCCTAGTGCCTTTGCAAGAGAAAAACATTTTTTTTTCTTTTTTAATGTCTAAGGAATAACATCATAAACCCAAAAATCCCTCCAAGTTACTGTTAAATTTCCTTTGTGGTGTCTGTAGCAATCCCTTAAAGGGTTAGCTCTGAGCATTCTTAATTTTGCAAGGATAACACAGGAAATGACTGCAACTGTGTCGGGTAAGTACACAGATTGTTTTTTCAATGAATTCTTTGTGTCTTTGATTTCCATTTATACTTCTGCATTGTGGTGCACCTAAGCAAGTATTTCTGGGAGGAGCCAAGGAAAACTGATTTTTTTTTTTCTCAGAACTGACATTTTGAATATTTCCAGCCTTCAGCTTTCAAGTTGACTAGAAAAATGAGGGCCATTGTTTGGGAGAAAAATTACCTGGTTTATTCCACATTTTCCCAATATTCAAGTTTAAAATCTCAGTGGTGTTTAGGAGCTCCAAGGTGTTTATTTCTAGCCTGGGCTCTGCAGTGCTCATCCATGCTGCTCTTGAGGAAGGATGAGAGTTATGAGATGTATCAGATTCATTGTGACTGAAAATCATGGCAGACCCTCTTTTATTGCAAGAAAAATGGAACTCTTCTCTGCCAGAAGGTAAATAGAACTAACTTGTTTTGACCACAGCAAATTTGCAAGCAGGGAAAGAAGAAATCACATTCTGTGTTCGCTTTTTCATGTGCCATTGATTGCTGTGGTAATCCCATTGCCAAATCCTTTGGTATCTGAATGCCTGGGCAATTGTTATTTTTAAAGCCTTAAACCACAGACTGTGCCTCCTGAAACCCTCGATATTGACTGTGCCAGCTCTTAGGTTTCGCTTTTGCACGTTTGTGGAGATCTGGGGAGTTTCCAGCCCAGCGAGCAGCAGGGCTTGCTCATCTTAAGGCAGATGCTTCCAAAACACAGTGGGAGCAGGGCACACATGTTTCCAATTATCATATAAGAATTTTAAAAAAGCCCCAAAACATTCTTAGAGGTTTCCAGACTTAGGCCTAAGTGTTTACAAAACTGCTTTCAGCTTTTAAGAATGTATTTCCTGGCTTTGAAGCGGAGCCCCTTGACTTCATGGGATGTTGGATGTGATCCCTGACTGCTCCTGGAGCTCCAGGGCCAGAGCGGCTCAGAGCAGGGGCTGATACCCAGAGCTCCCTTCCTGCTGCACCAGGGACAGGAGAGCTGTGCCAGCCTGCCAGACACACGGACTGCACCCCTTTTGTAAGGGTTGTTTGGGTTTTTTTTAATTCCATCCCACAGGATACAAAATGCTGCACTATTTTCCAGTCTCTGAGGAGCTTTTGGCCGGCCCCAGTTAGGAGGCACATTTGTATTCAGTGGTATAAGAACTAAAAACTTCAGAGTATCCTCAAAATCACAGTGGGGAAGCAGAGAGAGTGTCCTTTCTTGGGACACCAGTGCTGGATCACTCCCTGATGTGACTTTCTCCATGTTTATTCTATAGCCATTATAAACACCATTAAAAACACCAGTCCAATCACTCTAAATAGAGTTTATTGTATATTAACGCTCGTATATTAATGTTTTAAATATATATTATGTCCTTTTTGCCCTCTGTTTTTTTTTTCTTCTTCCATTAGCAGTGAAAACTGCTGTTATATTTTATTTCCCTTCACTTCAGCACTTGATGTACCTCCACGAAAACCTGCAGTTATTCCATAAAATCAGTCACTGAGGTAAATAATAACAATCTTACCCCATAAAGCTGTTGAAACTGTTGAAATACAGCAAAAGATTAAAGCAATCATTATTAATATAAGCTATAAGAAAACAGAACGTTACCTGAATCTGTTATAAAAAGGAGTTGTTTTTTTTTTTCCAAGTTGGTTTTAATTTCGAATAAATAGCAGAAATATTTTTTCTAGGGACATGAAGGATAGTTTTATAGTCTCGGTCTATCAGAAATAATGCCCCGTTGGCTCTGTTCTCTGCCACACATGTTGAAGAGCTCAGACCCTAAAGCACCAGCTTCTCTTCTTCAGATACAGGGAGAAAATACTGATAATGAACATTTCATAAAAGCACAAAGACCTTTATCAAACGGAAGGATGCATAATGCATTTTCAGCGTTATTATTATTATTATAGCACTTGCCTTTACACAATTATTATTTGATGTTTAGGTTTGCTTGAGAGGAACATCTGAAAAGGATCTTCTAAGTCAAATCCAATGCTTTTAAAAGGCACTTAATGAATTTTTCTTGCTGTGTTTATGTTGAGAGGTTTTTTGTTTGGAGATCATCTGACATTTTTTTGTGCAAAGAATTTGAATTTTTTAAGTCTATTAGTGAGATTACTTGTGCAATGGGTATGTTTTTCCCCCGTCCTGCAGGACTTCCCTGCATGGTGGTCTAGTGCTTTTCATACCTTCCTGCCTCCTCTGGAGACCATTTTTTTCTTAACTGATGCAGAATCAGACACAGTCTTTCCAGAGCATGCCCAATGTGTCTGCACACACCAGCACAAGGACCTGGACATCCTCAGCTTCTCTGTGCTGCTGGGACATGGAGAGGTTTGGAAATGCCCCATGGGAACAGAGTTTTTGAGCTCTCCATGGGCTTCTTTTGAATAAGCCCACTGTGGTTAGATAGAGCCTCCCAAAACACCCATCACCTGGGCTGTGGGGAGCCAGATTCTGTTTTTTTCATGGTAATACTAAAATAATTTTTTTTCCCTTACTAGTGATTCCAGCCCCTAATTTCCTGAGGAATCCCTGCAAAATTCCCTGAGGAATTGCACATAGGAGAGGACAGCCATTTCCAAGTCAACTCAAGTAGATCATCTCAATTATATACAGCACATTTTCATGCCCACTTGTCTCACCTCATGATGTGAGAGTCAGAGGTCAACACAGCACTGGAGCCACTCCACCCATGGTGCTTCTCCTGAACATGGGGGAAGTAAATAAAAGCAATGCTGGGATCAGGAAGGGTCATATCCTGTGCTTCCCTCAGCCTTCCCAACCTGGTGTGCTGCTGGTCTGTGTCCATCACTGTGGGGCAATGTCTGGGAAAACCACCGGGAGAGGTGGATCATTTTTCACCTGGGGGTTCAGTTCAGGCTCCCTTCTACATCACCCTGACAATTGAATTAATTGATGGAATATTAAACCACATCACATTTGTATCACAATTAAATAATATGGACCAGACATCTGAGAGTCAGGCAGGGCAAAGGTTTGTTGTTTTTGGTTTTTTTTCTCCTTTCTTAGTGTCTCTTTTAACATTGCAAAGGTTGCCAGAACCTGAGTGGTGTTAACACAGAAAACATCACTTTAAATTGAGACGTTTATCACTTCAAGTCTCCTTTGCCTCCCTTCTCTGACCAGTCGGCGCCTGGCAGCACAACCTCATCCCTCATTAGCGCCAAGGCAAGAGACGAGGCCGTGCTTGGGCAATCTGACACTTCAGGCCCTTGTTTTTACAGATTGCCTTCAGCAGCTGAATTTGTCAGACATTTTAGGTAGAAAGAGCAGAAATGAGCAGTGGAGGCATCTGATTATGACCATAAAATTCACCTAACCCCAGAAGGATGCATAGCTGCTCCAGAAAAACCCAAGCAGATATTTTAAGGTGTTGCAGACTCCGGGGCTGCTGAGGTTGCTGCCAGCAGCAATAAACTCCGGTGAGCTGATCCCAGTGTATGCCCAGCCCAGCCAGCTGTGGAGGTGTGGAAGGCAGAAATTTCCTCTGTGTGTTTTCACTCCCAATGGCAGTGTTTGTGCAGAAACCCAGTACATCTTAATTCTACTGCTGTTCCCTTGGGGGATTGGCATGAGTGGGGTTTTCAGCACTCCTCAGGGTCTCTTTGGGAAATAACAGTGTTTTGAGACACCCCCCAGCTGCCATTGCATGGTTATATCAGATAAAGCACTTAGACCTCTGCTCTTGGCAACCAGGAGAAGCAGAGGTGGCCAGAAAACCATGGAACCATAGAATAATAGAGATGGAAAGGATCCACAAGGATCATTGAGTCCAGCTCCTGGCACTGCACAGGACAGCCCCAGGAATCACACCATGTGCCTGGGAGTATTGTCCAAATGCCTTTTGAACTCCAGGAGGATTGAAGATGTAACCACATCCCTGGGGAGCTGTTCCAGTGCTCAACCACCCTCTCTGGCTGAGAACCTTTCCCTAATATCCAGCCTAAATACAGGGATGCCTCTGGTACTGGCAGCAATGACCCATCTGCTCCTCTGCCCTCCAAGCCAGCTTGGTCTCACTCCTCAAAGTGTGGGGGCTCAGGCAGCAGAGGCTTTTCTCTTTCCTGGCCTGAATTTTATCTTTTGTTCACATTCTGACAGCACTGACAACAGCTTTGCATTTTGCTGTGTTTCTGCAACAGTCAAAAAGGCATGGTTTCAGTCTGGAAACTGAAGCAGGAGGGAGCAGGTTTCTCCTCTAACACTCAAGCGCCTAAAACTGGGCATGTGTCTCCTGGAGGCAGAAGGATGGTCCAACCACGATGCATGGACACATAGAGGAATGTCATGAAGCCAGATAGCACTGGACTGGCTCCAAATGCTGCTCTCAGTTTGTTCCCCACGTTAGTGGGTGAGTGGCCACATCTCCAGCCGGAGGTCAGACTGACTTGGGAAGTGTAGGCAATGCAGCTCACCCGGTTTGTAAACTGACAGCCAGGAGCTGTGAGGCTCAAGACAGAAACCTCAACCCCATGACCTGACTTGGTCAGCCCCCCATGACCCTGAGACAGCTAAACCTACACTTTATCATGAAACAGCAGATCCTGTGTCCTTTTGTGGTCAACCCAGCCAAGGTCAAACTGGAAAAAGGGGTTTAATGCTGAGGCTGAGTGAAAAATTTCTGTTTGTTGAACTGACTGAGAGACTGAAGATGCTGAAAGGAGGAGAGCCAGACCTGACACAGAGCAAGGAAAAACTAATGACTTTCAGTGTTTCTCATTTATTTTGCCCCATTACTTGGAACACCTTCTTTTGAGGATTTCTTTTTGCACTTTTTGCTTTACAGCAATTACCTCTGATTGTTTCAAACTATTAGCATTCAGAAATAAAGCACCATTATCTCTTTCCAATATTTTTCCCAGGTTTTTGATTTCAAATCCATCCAATAAACCCAACCTGAATTAACAAGCCTGCCTCAGCAGTCTTTAGATAAAAACAAAGGCAAGGAGACATTCCTGCTTTTGCTGCTGCTTGTCAATGCCCACCAGGCACCTCATGCTGCTATACCCTGCAAATAATATGAATTGCCCCAAAGAGTGAGCGCTGCCCTCGCAGAACCCCTTTTTCCCAGTTATCAGAGGACACCTGATGGCATTAGCAGCAGCAGAGCAGTGGTGTTTTGTCTCCCGTGGTTTCTGTACAATTACAGGAAGGGCAGTTCGTGCCCAGGCGCTGCCAGAAGCGGTGCCTGCTCCACCACGTTCAGCCCCGCTGCCAACACCTCCCTGCCTCCCATCAAAGAGAAACGTGAGGAGCTCTTTCACCTGATCCGAGGGAAGCTTTTGACACAGTTAACTGTAGCATATTAATTAACAAACTTCAGCACCGAGGCTCCTCTGATGCAGCTCTCACAGGGTTTCACAGCTGAAGAGAAGGAGGAGGAGGGAAGAGATGCTCTGGGTCCTTCACCTTCACAGAGATACAGCATCCAGGCACAGCACCAGCAGCCAGGGTGGTGGTCCAGGCTGCTGGGAGGGGATGGAGCTGCAGCATCCCCCACCCACCTGGCCAACCTCACCCTTATCTTGCATCCCTGGTATCCCACAGAGGGGCTTCTCACTGTGATTTGCTCGGTGAATTTCTAAGGAGATAGACAAAGACAGGTTCGAGCAAGGGCTGCCTGGCTCCTGCTGCTCCACATCCCAGCTTGGCTGTGTCCATATTTAGACTCTTTGTGCTTCCGTGGTCCTGTATTCCTGCCGAAACCTAAACCAAGGGAAAATGGGGCAGTGGATGACAGCAATGTCACCGTGGCCCCAATGCACAGCAACTGCAGGCCATGGAAATTGGGTCAGCTTCTTCTGGTGTAAATCAGCACTCCTTTGCTGAAGCCAGTGGAGTTAAAAGAGTGCAAGAAAGACCAAAATTAGGTCAATCAGATGCACAGCTCCTTTTATGCAGCAACGTAACCCTCTTCTTTCTTCCTACTATTCTGCACAGTCAAGTAGGTCAGAAGTATCTCCTGTCAGGCAGCTGGGTCCACTGGGGTAGCTCTGAAATATTTTCCAAACCAGTGGGACATCAGGAAAAGACATCCCTGTCCCCTCTTGCCACTGTGGTCTCTGAGCACAGGTCTGAGTGCCAACAGGCTCTCAGGTGGGGCACGGGTCTCAGGAGTGGACTGTTGAAGGCAGGGATTAAAACACCCCAGAAATCTTAGTCTGGGTTTAACCAGGCAAAAGGTAACCCACATTCCTAAATATCCCATTAGTAGCCTACACTTGCCTTCTGGGCAGGGTTTTGCCATGGCCTGTGCTTGCAAGAGACATCACAGATACCACGAGGGGCTATTCTGGTGGCCACCAGCAACCTCTGAGCCACCTGCACAGGAGCCTAGTCTCTGTGTGAGCAGTGGGATGTGCTACTGCAGGGTCCCACATCTTCCAGTGCCACTGGGGCATGCTTTCTTTCCCAAATGGGTGCTAGAATAATCGGACCAGACCTCTCTTCAGAAAGCAGGGCAACAGCTCCTCTATTTCTCTGCATATTCTCTTATATACAACCTTCTGTACATATTTTATACGCCTTGAACCAGTGAGACCAGAACTGCTTAACACACACTGGAAAAGAAGCATAATTGAAACAAACTGGAAATAAGATTATTAGTGAAGTAATCCAGCTTCTTATTTTCATTCACCAGGAACAGTGCCAAAAGGTACTTCTGAAGCTGGAGAAACTCTGTGGAGGACCATGGTGGAGTCAGCGGAGCAGTGCGGGAGGGAGAACGTGGGTGAGAAACAGTCTTGAATCGCTGAATGCGTTGTTTGAGCTATAATGATTTTAAGATTCTGACTGAGAACTTTCTGCCTGAATCATAAAATAAATAAGGGTCCTGAAGCACCATGGCTTCGTACCAGCAGCCAAGGAGATGAAATCATGAGACTTTCAAAACCAGAGCTGCTCCCAAGTTTGGCAACTCCCCTCTGCGGTGAGGAATGAAAGCTGTGTGCCAAGTCAGTCACAAATTATAAACAGTCCCAGAAACAGCAACTTCTTCTGCACACAGCCTTTTTCAACATGCTCTTCTCTTAAACTGTTCCACATCTTGTGCCTGCCTTACCTTGTGTCTGGGTGCAGTCTCCAGAGGTCTGCAGGCCATCTGCAATAGGTGACTAACACATGTGAGCACCAGTTCTCCCCGTGGGTGTCTATGGAGCCAGGATTTGACAGGCTGGATAGTGAGGGGTCTTAATTGCTAATCACTCTGAGACATTCCTGTAGTCACAACACCCAAGTGAGACAATGAGAGTAGAAACAAGACTTTGGTCCAATGGCAATAAAAATGAATAATACTAATTTCTGCAATTATTTACCATTCAAAAGCAAATTAGTCATCTCTTTGCCATACCTGAGACAGCAGATGCCACAAAATACCTTCAGTGCCATCTAGCTACTAAGTTACTTGGAGAGATAAATTTGCAACTCGCACTAATTGCCATAAGGCCCATCAGTGGCAATGTCCTGTTGCAGCAGCTGATGCTCTGCCCTCAGGGGTCTAATCAGGATGGTAATGAAAGCCACAGAGATAATTCGCAACCATAGAAAACTCTGCTTTAAATGGATGCTTATCTACAGTACGGCAAAGTGAATTTCCCCAGAATGATGACTAAATTAATAAATAACTACATGCACCCCAAACCCACAGCATATTTCCTTCCACTTGTAAAGGCATTTCAATATCTCCAGTCCCTCTGAACATTGCCAAGAAGGAGCAACAGCATTTTTGTGGTTTAGCTTTAGTTTCACAGAGATGTAAAGAAGCTATAAAAAATACCTCCCTTACTTTCTACTTGCCTTGGATTCCATGTCCATCTCCATATCCATCATGTTCCAGGACCTCCGTGTCCACCATGGAGGTACTGGAGTATTTTTATACCTGATCATCTCTTAACTGCTGGATTTTTATAGAAAATACAATAACCTTCAAAATTCCATGGACCTATTTTACTGATGGTGGCTGCATTGGCTGTCTGTGATGAGTGCACCCAAAATTATGTCCACACCACAGCCAGGTGAGGGTTGTGCCAGGCTGGTGGTAGGCTGGGAAGTGGGTGTATACTGAGGGATACAGCAGACACGTAGCCTTCCCTAGATAACTCACTCTGAACAGAGCTGGTTTTTCACTTTTTCCACCCGTGGCCCTGACTCCAGACTGTTGCCAGACATTTTGGTATATCCTGGACCAAGTTTCTTAGCAAAAAGTTAAGAGAAGCAAAACAAAATTAATGTCAAAAAGCAGTTATTTTTACTACATACTGTATTTTGGTGAGGTTATTCCTTTTATGGTGTGATTTGTCCAGATAAAATCTGTCTAGAAATGACCTTATGGTCTGGGTATGATGCTGATACAGGATGCATGTGTGCTTGTGCACCCACAATGTCAAACAGCAATGCTTGGACAAGGATCAGCTCCACGGATGGAGCAGACAAGTGTCCCTGCCCACTCTGCAGGTCTGATCCTGCTCTGGGTGCACACTCCTGGGAGGGTGAAATCAGTCCTACCAGAGAAAGGTTCCCCAGCTGTGGCAGCAGCACACATCTGGCAATGATGGCACACCCACTGATGGTGTGTGTCAGAAGAGATCAGTGCCTGCTGGAGCACTCTGAGGGCTCCCTCTTTGGAGGCTCTCACTACCTTCATGCTGGAGAGCTTACCCTGGCCAGACCAGATTGTCGAGAACCCACAGAACCAGTAAGGCTGGAAAAGTGGTGGAAAAGACCACCAAGCCCAACCATTATTAACTCAGTAACACCATGCCCACCACTAAATCATAGTTTCAGGTGTCACATTCACATGTTTTTTGCAGATTTCCAGGAGAAAACAGCATCAGCCATTTCAGGGAGCCCAAGCCAGCTTCTGCCATCTGACAATCTGTCTGTAACATCAAAGCCTGTACAAAAGTTTTTGGAGCATATTAGTAATTGAAATTGGTACTGAGAACGATACTTATTTCATGTGGATGGATCTCAGCCGTGTGAAGTGGATCTTAAAAAGGACATCTGTATGACACTCACAAGGAGAATTTTAGCTGTTCCTCAAAGCTTTCACTGCAAAAGGTAGATCCAAGCATGGCAAAAGCTGGCAGTTCAAGAAGAGAAGGCCTGCAGCCCTCAGGTGTTCCTCTGAGCTGGAATTACCATATAGACACTTAAATAAAAATGAGTCCAGCACAGGAACCTGACACCATATCTCACTCCAAGCCCTGCTGATTTACACCAGCCAAAAAGAGACCTGACCTGCAGAGCCAAACCTGGCCCATGGCTATATCCCGGCAGCTGCGGTGATTTAGAAGCTCTGTCAGTGTCAGTCACCAGTGGGTCTCGTTGAAAGCCAGATTTATCTTGTAATCTGCACTAGAGGCATAAACTGCTACTGCTGCTCCCACACAAAATAAATCAGCCCAGCGCAGCCCGGAGCTGGTGGCTGTGAGCTCCAGCCCTCACTCTGATTTATACATCCTTATGTTAAAGTCAGTGGTGGCCAAACATGGGCAGTGGTGGCCAAACATGAGCCCATCTCACCTCCAGGCAGAAGGACTCCAGCAGCAGGGTGGCACTGGGGCAGCGTGGGGACCTGCCTGTCCTGGGGACAGCAACAGCCTTTGGGTCAGCTTGACCCAGGTTTCCAGTGTCTGGCCAGAGCTTCCCCAGCTGTGGCAGCAGGAGCAAGCGCTGCTGTGAGGAGGGAGACTGAGCAGCGCTGCTGTCCTGCCCAGGGAGAGGACCCTGCTTTGCTGGGACAGTGCCTGAGAACACAGGGTTAACTAAGCCTTCAGGCTCACCATTACTGTAGGCATCTTTCTCTGGTTCGGAAACAGAGGCTAACAAAACTTAGGAAGAAAGATAATAGTATGATACCCACCCAAATGTAGTCCCAAGGAGCATAAGCCTCCAACTTTTCACATCCCTACTGCGAGTTTATAATTTCAGCAGCTCTCCCCTTTGGGGTCTGTTCTTATCACACAACACAAGGAATACTGTCTCTCTCAGTCCTGCACAGCACACACCACCACTGCCCCGTCACTGCCCTGGCACACTCCCTTTAGAGACAGAGCAAAAGCCCCAGGACATGGGCAAATTTTGAAGCCCACCCAGCAAAGGATTTGGGGATGCATCAGCAAATTGGTGATTGCCACACATCCAAAGAGGGTCACACACCACAGCTGTGGGGTTTTGGCAAATGGTGACCCAGGAGCCAGAGGAAAGGCAATGCTGTTTTCCTGGCTACAGGAGGTGGGTTGGTGGCAGCCCATGGGAGCCCACCCTGATGAAACAACGATCCAAGAGTTGTGCTGGAGTCTGCGCATTCCTTGGTGTCCGGTGAAGCCACAGGGGCTTGGCAGAGGAGCCACAGCTACACCCAGTCCCTCCACAGATACTGCTGGCAATTTCAGGCAGCGAAATAACACCATGGCAGTGCCAAAAGCCACAGAGATTAGTAACAGTATAAGTAATCAAGTAAATGCTCTTTTCCACAGCCAAATGACCAGATTGCCAACCGTGCAAAGAGTAGTAGCTAAAATTGATTGCAGCTCACATGGGTAATTTCTATCAGAATTATGTTATTGTATTAAAACAGTGGTGCATAATGTATGGCCGTGCATCTTTTGCAATAAACATCTTACATTTAATTTAAAAATCTATGAGTCATTAGAAAAGTTGTCTCATTATGTCGCACAGACCTTTGTTGAATCAGCAGCAGAAGAGACTTTAAAAAATAAAGTTCAAGGAATCACGTGGATGTGAAATAGCTGAGCTGGGAGTGGGAGTGTGACCTGAGCACTGTGTGACAGTGTATGCTGAGTGGAACAGCCCATCCTGGGGGGCCATGTGCTATGCAGAAAGTGGACATCCCTGCTCTGCACTGGAGGTTTGTTGTGCAGCAGGCTTGCAGTAGCAGGGGAAAAATTGGCATGTCTGATCCTGAAGCCCTTGCATAGGTTGAACTTCCATGAGGTTCCACTGGCACTTGCAACACAGGTGAAATTGCCAACTAGGTGGAAGGTTGCATCAAACGTGCAGTCAGGGTGGTTTCCATCGGCACTTGCTGTGAGCTGTGAGTCTGCGTTCACTGCATTTTACAGCAAGGAGACTCACTCCCCTCCCTGTGTTGGGTAATCTCTCCCTGTCACTCACAGAAACCCTTTGCACTTCCCAGAGGCCTTTTTCCCTCTGTAGCCATCCATGGTTCTAACGTGGGAACAGCCAAATGGATCTCATTGTTCGGGTTCTTTCTCCAAGCCCTCTGTAGCGACAGCAGCTCCTGCACTCTCAGCAGGGTGGATCGGCTGGACATGACAGTGAGCTCAGCCAAAAACTGGAGCTCAGTGCTTGATTCAATGTGAAAACCACCATCAGCTGGGGACCAGGTCTGGACAGGCAGTGTGATTTTTCTGTCATGTGAAAACGGGCTGATCAAAGTGCTGCTGGCAGGTAGCGTGGTTGGGCAGTGCTGCAGAGAGCTCAGCGGGCCCGCAGGAAACCACAGGGCCCTGAAATGAGTGTGGGTTCGCCAGAGTCAGCAAAAGCAGCCTACAGACTGAACGTCATTATTTCTTATTTCATACACTCTTTAAACTGATCTCGTCTTTACCTTCCCCCAAGTTTTATATCATTGAATTTTACCAAGTAATCTTTTCTCTCCATGGACAAGGAAGGTTTTAGAGGATTTAGGATAATAAAAGCATTGGGAAAAAGGAAAGTGATGGGGTTTTCAGGTACTGTGCAGAACTGTGCAATGGCAATTTGGAGACAGAAGTGCTATTTCTGGCACTGATGTTGCTCTGCCTCGGGAATTCTTCCTCCATCCCGTCTGTTTCCACCTGCATGAGGGGCTCACACTGCCACCTTCTCTGCAGAGGCCTTTACTGCCCATCCAAGCACCTTACACAGCACAGAAGAGGCATTTTCATTACGTGCAGGAGGAACCAGAGATCTCTCTCACTATCTAAACACTGGAAGCTTTAATATTTGCTGTTCTCAGGTGCCTGTCCAGCAGCCCATGCAGCTTGCCACATGAAGACAAGAATGTCGATCAATGCCGAGCACAGCCACACGGTGCTATTCATTCCTCCCCGAGAGGGGGTTTGACCAAAGCTGAATCGCAGAAGAAACCTCCAGAAGTGATAGTGATTCCAGACTTTAGTGGATGTCACCGGGAAACAGAGTGGCCGTATGGATTTTCCACCTACCATCAGTCACTAGCAACACAACATACTTCCCTCCTGAGATGCACACTTAGGGTTGGGATAAAAATAGATAAAGGAAGGAGAGCAGAGCACTGTGGTGTTTGTGTGTGGCCAGCACAGGATCCAACTCAGCAAGAAAGGCACCGGGCAGGGTCGATGCAGTGACGCCCCTTGGCACAGGGCCATGGCTTTGCCCACTCCTGCTGGAAGATGCTGCTTAGTAAAACAATGGAGAAAATGTAACAGGGAGTAACAGCAGAGCAAAACATGGATCAGATAAGAACTAATAGCACGCAGCTCTGACGCACAAGGTGTGCAGGGAGCTCCCGCACACAGTGCCAAAACCTCACTTAAAAAACACCTTCACTAGAGGATGGGGATCATACTTTGCTCCTCAGTGTTTGAGATGAAGGGAGGATGCCCCACAATGCCTCTCTTGGCAAGGAAATGGCCTCCCCTCCCCAGTGGCTCAAGTGAAGGCCTGCTCAGCTCAAAGGGGGATTGGCAGCCTGGACTGGGCAGGTGTGTTGCTATTATTAATCACGATCACAACTGACAGAATGTGAGTGGGAACTGAAAAGTCCAGAAAGAAGTTCTTCGCACCTTGAAGACCACCCCAGTGGTCCCAGTTGAGTGCCTGGGACACCCTAGGCCAGAGCCAGCCAACACATGGATTTGGCACCACCATAAAGCCCTCAGTAGTAGCAGCTCTCTCCAATTTGGGTGATTTGTGTGAGTGATGGGTGCCCTCATACAGCCTGTAGGGACAGTGCTGTGCAATAGGACACAGGAGAGAAGAAAACAGAGGCGTCAGTTTGTGTGCACGTCTCTGTGTGTGTGTGTGGCAGTTCAGCCACCACGTCACGTCCCTGCTTTATTTATTCCATGAAGTACAAAACCACAGAGAAGATGTTTGAGGTTATCTGAATCTTGAACTCCTAAACAAATTATCAGCTTCTGACTCATTTCTAAGAAACTCGGGCTTCTGTGACCAAGCTTCCTTTACAGTCATCAGTGAATTTTAAATTACAAGCTGAGAGGACGTAATTTTCAATGAAAGAAACTTCCTGCACATTTTGTGGGTTTGATTTAGTAGCTGGAAAATGATACTGAAATATTTGAGTCCATAACAATTAATGAGCATATTCTGGGAGTTATAGCTGCATCACAGTTCCTACCATGGGTCTCCTTTGCTTCTTTTAACTGCTAACAAACACAGAGCTTATGTATCTCCACACCGGGTAACTGCCTTCACATTCATGGTGACTTTAACAAGACTCACTGTTTTCCAAGGCCCACAAAAGGGCTTGACCTATAAAATTCAATTTCAAATGGTAAAAATCCCCTGGTCACTGTAGATGCTGGTGACAAACTAATGTGTTATGTTCCATAACGGTCTGTTTTGAGTGCTGGCTTGACCTGTAAGTGTTCTAGATACAACCTGACTAAAATGGGTTTTATTATTTCCCATTAGTGCCTGCCGCAAGAAAATCAACAAGCAGTCCACAGGGGAAATAAAAGTATTTTCTCGTCTAGATAGCATCTGCTGCAAATGTAAACAGACTCCCATCCCTCTCCTCCTTTCAGTTTCTTTCCAACCCTCTGATGTGATCAGATTTCCCAAGATATGTGCTTTTGTTGCAGGTCCAAAGACAGGGTGAGGGCAGGAGGTGTTTCTGCCCCACAGGACCTGCTGCTGTGGTTGGGTGATGCTCCATCAGAGCCCTGGCCCAGCAGCTGGTCAAGGAGATGCGCTCTCATTGCGCTGGACTCGCAGCACAGGAGTTCCCCATATTTGCAGTTGGACTCTCAGACATCAGGAACTTTATTTTTCATAGATTTGTAGAATGGCTTGGGTTGGAAGAGACCAAATGCCCCTGCCTGGGCAGGAATGGCACCAGTTTGCTCCAAGCCCTGTCTAACCTGGCCTAGAACTTTTCCAGAGATGTAGCATCCACAGCACCTCTGGAAACACAGCATATGCCTGGCCATCCTGCTGTGAGGAGCCAGGGCTCAAAGCAAGACCACGACGACTTAGGGCAGAACCCTGTGCCATGCCATCACATGGCCTCATGCAGGCACCGTGGGACAGGGCTGATGGCACACCTGTCCCCTGCACTCACACCTGACCCCTGCACTCACACACCGTGGGACAGGGCTGATGGCACACCTGTCCCCTGCACTCGGGCAGCCTGGGCACACAGGGACACTCAGCAGCTCCAGCCTGTGCCTGCCCAGTGCTGTGCCCACACTCCAGGGGCAGCATGTGCCCCTCAGACTCCGCTCCTTCCTGGCTTTTTCTGCCCCTCATCAGAGAGCACTTCCCAGCAGTGCCCACCAAACTCGTTTGCCCTCCTTTCATTTCCCAACACTTTTTTTCTTTTTAAGGCAAATTATGCAGTTAAAAAAAATCCCCTAGCATTAAAACCTGCCTCACGTAGTCATGTCTCAGTAAAACAATGACATTTTTCCCTCTTTGATGCTCAGATCTAGCTCTGCAGGAAATTTTACTACCATGACTCTTTCATCTCTCTCCTGGTTTGAAGATAAATGATCCTTGGACTCTTCTGGACCTGCATAAATCACAAAAGCAATCTACTAAGAGAGCTGCCTGTGGCACCGACTTCAGCTGGAATTGAAAAGGACAGTCAAAAATATCCATAGTGCTTACACAAGGAGTTACAGAGCTGGGGTAATCCAATGCCTTCTCTTTTTGGAGTTCAAGGACCATGGCATGGAGAAGAGGACGATGCTGGGAACGTGGCACTGGGTGAATGACAGCACTGGGATATCATCCTTGGAGACACTGAGGATCACTGGAGAGAAACAAAACTGAGCAGCTTCTGAGGACATGGGATTTACTTCCAAACATAAACCAGTCCTGGTTAATTGCTGGGCCACCAAATTTGGTCCTGGGGGTCAGATGCCTGTGACACCACCCCTTTCCTAACATCTAGCTTTATCTGCAACTTAAAGGGGGTTTGCCCCCAGTGAATGTCTGAACAAGGGACTGTGGCCAGAGAGATGGCACCTTTGGGGACTCGAGTTTGGGGCTTAAGAGAGGCAGCTCGCCTTACACTGCAAACAGATTTCAGCCTTTGTTGAGGTTTCATGTGCAGGATGGAGAAACTTGAATGGTTACTGCTCAGCATTATCTTTTCTCCTTGCAGAAACTCCCCTGAGGGTCCAAAGTAATGGGGAAGACAACCATAGCATCAGAAACTTGGCTTGAGTAGGGTGACAGCCTCCAGACAAGACTTCTGCTTGGAAACTCCATGACAAACCACAGAGAAAAAAAAAAAAAAAAAAAAAAAAAAAAAAAAAAAAAGGAAGGGGAAAAAAAAAGATTAAAAAAAGAAAAAGAAAAGAAAAGAGAGAAAGAGTGGGTGGGGGG
>VWZN01009788.1:761789-781108 GCA_013396955.1 Regulus satrapa | reverse complement strand
AAACCAAAAAAAAAAAAAAAAAAAAAAAAAAAAAAAAAAAGCACATGGCATGGGAAAAAGTGCATGGCTTATCTCACATTGACTGGCTTGAGGCTGATTTGGCCAAATTAAAGCAGGGAGCATGTGGGGTTAATATCCTGTACACAGAGCTTGCTTGAGAGATGGCTACAGGACGGGCACCAGTGGCCAGCTCTCAGCATGGCTTCAGGGGGGAACGCAGATCTCTTGTTGCACGAAGGTTTAGGTGCAAGTGAGAGTGTGACCCTTGTCCCCAGGCACAGCTTCACCCTAGAGCACCCCAGCAGGCTGCAGCTGCAGAGAACGCTGCTCCAGCAGCTGCTGCTGCAGCAAGCAACTGCTCCTGGGTGACTTGTGCTTTCCTGTGGGTGAGGTGTGGGCTGCAGAGCTATTTTTGTGTCTCCCCTTGCTTTCACCCGAGTGCAACTGGATACCACAAGCCCCATCAGCCCTGAGCAGAGTGTGCACAGCACTGCTCATGCAAAACACGGCATGCTTGAAGGCAAGAGGATGAGGTTCCTCACTTCTTTTTCTTCCTTAAGCAAAATTTTGAAGCCCTAATTACCAAGTGTTGCTCATTTCTCCTTGAATTCGGGAACATCTGCTGAAATGACTCATGCAGGGTTGCTCCCCATTAATGCAGGTGTTATCTTAAAAGTGGCTCTAACACAGACCCCCGGCACTCTGCTCCTTCCAGTCTGATACAGCACTTTGTGATCCTGTTTCCAGTCATAACATTCCAATCCACACCAAAATTATTTCAGTGCGTACATGTACCCAGAATTTAAATAGGTTTTTACTACAGTAAAGCACCACCACCCAGCAGTGTCCCCCTTATCAGCCAGGGTGGGATGTAGGGACGCTTGGCCTAAAGCATTATGGATGATGCCCTCTATTTTTGCTCAATTTCAGTTGGTATTTCAGTTGGTATTGCATAGCCATCTCCCACTTTTCCATCTGCTTTATTCAACTCCAGCTTCCTATAAGAGGTACAATAAGAAACAGGAGCCTGGATGTGGCATGAAAGACTACTTTTTTTTTTAATAATTATCCTTTTCTCCATCATAGAGCTGCAAAGAGAAGCAGAATTTCTCTTGAATTCTAAGCCCTTCTCATGAGATAATGAAATCAACAACTCAAAGCTCTTCATGCAGGTTTAGGGATTCCCATGCTTGGATACCTTTACTGGGGACTTGTGCAAATCAGGCCTGATTTTCACAGCTACTTGATTTTTTTCCCTTTCTGACTTGGAAAAGCTTGGCAGTGTTTGCATTTTACGCATTTGGCATTTTTCACATGTGGAATTACTGATCTAATTTTGGTTTCTTCCATCCTTTTATTTGGGTACAGACAAATAACATCCTTTAGCACATTTGTGGGAAATGACAAAGGGACGCCAGCTCAGAACAAAACCTCATGAGCAGGAGGACAACAGACGGAGGAAATGGTCTGAAAAGCAATGGATGGAAAGACAGAATAAGAAGGAGGGAAGGGGATGAACAACTCCACTTCAGCAGGGTATTGAACGTGAGGAAATGCTGGCTGTAACATAATTTTCTGATTTTCCCAAATTTTTATATCCCTGTTGAACTGAGGTCACTGGGACCACGGACTCCACTCCCTAAAATGAAGCTCCTTGAAGCTGGAAAAGACTTTTAAGATCATTGAGCTGAAGCATTAACCCAGCAGCAGTGGTGCCACAAGGGAGGATAGCAGGGCAGGGGGGTTAACCTAGAGATGAAACCTGAGTTGGGCACTTGAATGTCTTTTCACAAACCAAGTGTGTTGATTTGACAGAAATGTTCTTATCCTTTGAATGATTTTCAATGAGAAAAATACTGCTGGGCTTCGAGGCTTAGTGAGTTACTCAGGGCAATGAGTCCTGCTGGACTAGCCAGTGGCCAACACCAGCTTTCCTGCTCCTCTGTTTGGGAAGGGTTTTCAGAGCTGGAGGACTACAGACCCAGCCTTCATCCCACATTCAGTTGTGTGTTTGTGATTTACCAAACAAATTTCTGTGGGCTTTAGGGTGCAGTTTCATTAAAATGTCCTTTTTCCCTAACTCCAGAAGATGGTTACAAAACATGCTGAAATTTGTTTTTCACTCATTAGGGCTTCCAGAACTTTGTGCTCATATATCTTACGTTATTTTTCTTTCTATTTGTGGTTTTGAGGTCATGGCTTCAGAAATGTTAACTCTTCAAGTAAAGTTCCAAGCCAAAACCAAATTCTACTTGAAGGAAATACTGACCTTTCCACTGGTGCCTCAAAACTGGAAAACATGGAAATGGATACATGGTAATTGATCTCTCCTTTGATCAAAAGGTACCTCAGTGAAGTTATGTCCTCATGGAAAATGCTTAATGATAGTGTTGGGTGGACAGTGCAAACAGACACAAACTTTCCCACAAATATTTGCTTGTCTTAAATCTGCTTGGCTCTGCTCATGGCTCGCCAGAGTTTATTTTCCACAAATATTCTAACAAGAGCTTGTTGGCAAGAATATACATAGAAAATGCTCAAGGTAACATCTGAGGAAACTATTTTTGAAAGTCTGTTTTAAAGCCGGCAACCCTAAACCCCTGCTATTTTCATGCTTTTGGAATTGCCATCCCCAAGGAGAGGGCAGCATTCCCCTTGGAGAAGGCCAGGCGTGGGGATGTGGCTCTGAGTCATGAGTCAGATCCTTGTTCTGCTCTGGGGAAGATGCTGATTAACCAGTGACAGCTGGAGCACTGAGACTGTATGGTCAGAGGAAGAAAGCTTTAGAAATGCTCTCCCCTGCTCCCTGCCTTGAGTTATGTGAAGGCAGGAGAATCAGGGACCTTCTCTCCTTCCTCTTCCCCAAATACAGATGACAGTGCACAGTGATATTCAGTCAGTCAGATATGACAGTCAGTCCCAGCTGATATTTCAGGCACAGGGAGCAGTGAGGGGCCTGAACATGCAAGTTTGGGTCACTGGTCTGGCTGCACACCACTGCCAAAAGCAGGGATAGCAAAATTCCCTTCCCTTCCCTGAGCACTTAGGCGACCGAGATTCTGCTGGAGCAGGCTGCAACACGAATCCTCCAGGCAGTTTATATATAGCCTGAGAGAATCAAAGAACATTATTTTAAGTTCACGACCTAGTCTTCATATTCCTTGTAGCAACCAAAAGGCAGCTGCGATCAGACTTGCCCTGTGAATGCAAGGCTGGGGCACCTTTTCTCTCTGGAGCTTGAGCAATGAAGCAGATCCTCGGGGAAGCCCCACGGCTAACTGGAACTGCAGAACTCAGCTGCTGGGGCTGCACCTTCCAGCTCACTGCAGAGCTTGACATCCTCAAGTCTGGCTTCATTTTGATTCAGAAGAGAATGGCTGGAACTCTCCTCAAAACTGGAAGGAAGACCCTTCTGGAGACATCATAGCATTTGATTTTTATTTAGACTCCTTTATTTTTTATTATTATAAGACATAATAAACAATAACACTGGAAAGCCATTCCAGAGTGAAAATTATAATAGAATCATATAAAATCCTGAGTTGGAAGGGACCCACAAGGATGACAGAGTCCAACTTCTGTCCCTGCACAGGACACTCCAGGACACACCATGTGCCCGAGAGGATTATCTAAATGCTTCTTGAACTCTGTCAGGCTTGGGGGCTGTGACGACTTCACTGGCCAGCCTGTTCAACCACCCTCTAGGTGAAAAACCTTTTCCTAATATCCAACCTAAACCTTCCCTGACACAGCTTCAGGCCACTTCCTTAGGTCCTGTCACCAGTCACCCTCCACTTCCCCTCATGAGGAAGCTGCACACCCCAATGAGGTCTGACCTCATTCTCCTCTTCTCCAGCTGCTCCTCAAGTGACCTCAGCTGCTTTTATGGCTTCCCCTCCAGACTCTTCACCCTTATGTCCCTCCTTTGGATGATCTCTAATAGCTTATATTTTTCTTATATTGTGGTGCCCAAACCTGCACATAAGACTCAAGGTGAGACTACTGCTGTGGGCTTTTATAAAACCTGGTTAGTCTTTGAGGAGCACATAATTTTGGACATATTTCAATTGAAGTATTTAATCAGTAGAGTTTCAAACTTATCTATCAGCTCTGTTAATAGTACTTAGCAGTAGCACTTTGCTCTTCTTCAGGCACCTTACCCAGTTTCTCAAAGCACCTTATGAAACTATATGGTTACCTCTATTCTAGACTGACCTGTCTAAAGGTGAGGTGGAAAGGTTTTCATTTCACTACTAAAACATCATTGCCAATAGTTCTCTGTGCATTACACATGTACAGTCAGGAAACAAAACCATTTTCATGGTGTATGTCAAAATTGAGCGGCACAAACTATTTACAGCCTCCCCCAGACAGGACAGAGACCTGTGAATAGGAGTCAAGACTCTGCCACCACCTTCCCATGGAGCTGTTTGTGAATCTCCTCATTGCATGTCTTTTTATCTCCTCTTTTAGGCTACTGGGTGTATTCAGACTGGAAATCTGGAAAAAGCATGGCGGCCTCCTGCTGCCATTGCTATTGATGCTATGGGGTGGCAGGGCCATGCAAATGATTTTGGAACAGGAGATGTGACATGGTGGAAGAGAAAATCACAAGTATTTTTGCAGAAATGTTGCCTGAAACCATTTTAACAACTCTTTAGGTTTTTATTATCTCTCAAAAAATTTAAAGGGAACAAAACTTAAATTATTTGGCTTACAGAAAAGAGTGACTCTTGCAAAGCACAATCACAAGCAGTTATGATATTAGCAGCCACCCCTTCAGCATTCTGGTTACATAGGTATTGAATGAGAAATGCAGAAAGGTATGTTTGGAAATGAAACCAATTTTTCACAGGTTCCTCCCTCCACAGTGGGAGACCACAGACTGAGAAGAGCTGACTACCCTTCCGGTAGCAACAATGCAACTGCGCTATTCATAGCAAGACAGAAAAAACACCACCTGATTTTCTTTGCATCACAATCTAGTAACCTCAGAATTAACCTTGCTGGACACAGATCTGTTAACTTTCACCAGGCTTCTCCCATTAAGCTAGTGAAGTCTGGGACAGAAATAGCTGCCCACAGCTGTTATGAATTGATATGCTCCCTGATGAGGCTTGGCGCTGCCTGCAGAAAAAGGTTTCTTATTTTATTCTCTGCCATGAAGTCAACCTTTTCATTCCTTTTATTTTTTCTATTTTTAATATTCCTTCATTGCAAACTGACGGTATTGGACTGCTGTGCTATGCTTTGCTTGGAATGGAAAGCAGACGTGTTCCTGAAGTCTGCTCCACAATGGTAACTCCACACCTGATATTTTCAGCTTAGGAAAGGAAGGGTGGAGGGTGCTGGCAGGGCTGAGAAGCGGCAAGAGCATCAAGTTACACCGGAGTATGCCCTGCACTTCCAGCGCTAACTGGGAGCTACAGACCCTGAGATGTCCCAGCCCAGCTGGCAATGACAGAAAGAAAGGCATCAATCCACTTGAGGCCACCATCCTGAGGTGGCCTCACCAGTTCACACACAGTGGCAGCCGCAGGTTCAGTGTGTGCTCAGAATGGAAAACCCCAAATCTGCAAATGGCACAAAAGCAGCAAAATCCCCTTATTTGCAAAGCCACCTCTGCAAACTGGTTTATGTGGGCACCAGACAAATGCAGATCTTCAGAAACACATTAGCACCTGCTTAGGACTTCTTGGGCCTGGCCACCCTGGCTGAAGGACATTCAAGCACTGGTTAAGCGTCACATCCACCAAGTAAAGCCACCAAGCTTCCATACATCTTTCTCAGTGCTGGTTGAAAAACTGACTTAATAACCAACAGTCAGATTGACTTCTTGGGACACACAGCCCATTTATAGGAAACAAAGTATGGGAAGGTGTTTAGAGTGAGAACAGTGACAGCAAAACCCACATGAACTCCTGACTTGCTGGCAGGAACATTTGTAGGGTACAGACAAAGCAGCTCAGGTGCCAGGATCATCTGCTCAGCACTTGGCAATGAGACACCCAGGCACGAGGGACCTGCTTGCAACCGTCTGGATTGCAAAACACCCAAACCTGCCCATTCAAAGCAGCAGCATTTTGTGAAGCTGCATCACTGCAGGGCATCCTGGGGTGGGAAACTCACACATCCAGCCCAGATCTAGATACCCCACTCTTTGTCCTGTGTTGTCCACTGTTTGTCCCCATGCTGGGGTGGGAGCCACTGGGCACATGGCTGTTCTGCCACCTGGCACAAAACCAGCTCCACTCCTCCACCCACAGATAGGGACAGTGTGGTGTAAAACTCATCAGGGGCTTGGTTTTCTTCTCCATAGTCTCCAGTCCTACCTTGATTTAGAACAAATGAAAGCCCTGGGTGTCTCCAAAAGCCCCAAATAACTAATGATTTCTGATCTTTTGCCCCTTGCTCCATGCATTGCTCCTGTGTTTGCATTCCCTTGTCCCATATCTAGAGCAGAGATTACAAGTTGCACCATCAGCAGCCCAGCGAGGTCTAAGTCACATGGAAGGATCTGAGTCATCTTCCCAGGAGAGTATTTTAGCCATACATCATTGTTTGTTTTCAGGCAAACCCGTACAATTATGCAACATTAATTCTTTTAAAGCATTTGGGACTTCAGTTCAATTTAAAATCCCATAGGTTTTATGGCCAGAGCGAGGGATACAAATGTGTGCATACAAATGAAGACTTGGGAAGAAGTATGTGGGGAGGATTAAAGGGCGTACAGAGCCTCATGCACACTCTGGGCAAGCTCTGGCTAGGCTGTACCAGACAAGGGAGAGACCTGAAGGAAGGGCCCATGTCAAAAGCTGGGTCTTGATATTTATGTCTCCAGAGCATGGTTTTGCTCTCCCAGTGCAGTGAGTGTTTTCTGTGAGCACAAGGCCTGATTGTGATCTCCTGTGAGTGCATTTCACAGGCTTCAATAGAGCCAGGTGACTTTGCCTAGATTAACTCCTGATTTATGCTGGCTTAAATGGCAATGAAAATACCATCTATTTAAAAACAAGGATGAGTTACACCAGGAGTAGAGGGAGACAATAAGTTGTTTCCAATGCGAGTATTTTCTCACTCCAGGGAAGTGTAAAGCCAGAGCTATAACGCTGCCTGTTCACCCTGGGGCAGCAGGATGACCAGTGCCACAGCCCTGGCACCTTGAGGCTGCTCATGCTGCCACAGGGGACTCAACCCCGTCTGAGGTGCTTTTCCCTCCCTCCTCTGCCTCATCCCTCTCCCAGCACAGGGGACCACGGGTGGGTCTTGTCCCTTTGGCCTCACAGAGAGACAAAGGCCCCTGTCACACCTTCCCTTTCTTTTTCTTTAATTAACAGCTGGAACACAAACTCCATGTGAACCTTTCTGCTGCGAGCAAGACACAAAGCCCAATTGTGTAACCTCGAAAGCTTCTCTCTATGCACATCCAAAGAGCTCAGCACTGAACACCACCAGAATTGGCCCAGTGTAACCACTGGCCCCAGGGTTTGTGGGGCAGGAGGCGAAAGGGAGGAAACACAGCCCCAGTCTGGGAACAGTCATGTTTCCAGTGCCCAGCTCAGCCTTGGCACTTATCAGTGCGGCTTGCTGTGGGGGAAAACACACTCTTACTAAAACACTACCAGGAGCAGGATGAAAGACAGCTGTAACTCAGCACTTGCAAAAATCCCAATTAGTTAACAATATTTTATTATTATTATTATCATCGTTATTATCATTATTACCATCATCATCACCACTACTATTTAAAGACCCACCGTGTGCTGTTGTGCTGTTGCATGACCCTCATTGTACAAACAAAGTGCTGGTCCTTGTGAACTGCAGACCTCAGTGAGAATCGGGAGCTACGGATGCAACAACAGAAAGCAAAGAAAGAGATCCCAAAGCTTGGCTGAATGCTTTCTTCAAAATATACTCTCATTTATTTC
The DNA here is from genome assembly GCA_013396955.1 of Regulus satrapa. NCBI lineage: Eukaryota > Metazoa > Chordata > Aves > Passeriformes > Regulidae > Regulus > Regulus satrapa. Next base: position 773,180 of record VWZN01009788.1, on the reverse strand, counting down.
AGGCAGCCTAGCGAACAAATCAGAGTTTACAATGTTGGCTACCTATTTATTTCTGCTTCTGTATAAAGGAGTGTAGTCTACAGTATTATTTTTTTCTCTCTTTTTTGAGGGGAATATACAGACAGCTTTGCATCTGGACGTTCATTTTTCACTTACAATGTAAACTCCACTTAAGCCGGGGGAATTATTGACAACCAATACTGAGGCAATCCAAGGCCAGACCTTGACCTATTGATTTCCCTGAGATTGCACACGACATATGCAGTTCATTGCAGCATACAGTCTTTGTTTGTTTTGTTTATTACTCAATATATAACCATGTGGAATAAAGGACACCGCCGTACTGCAGAAATGCCTGAGGATTTCTCTTTAATTGAAATCAGGACTGGGAACATCCTCACAAATCAAGAGCAGTCAGCCTTTGAGAAAATTCACTGCTTTCACAAAGTTTACTTCCAAATGGGATTTAGCTTTAACTCTTTGTCTCTCACACCAGCTCAGCTACACAACTCTTAATGATTTCTCTGAAGTGGCTACATGCTGTTCAGTGGTCTGGAAACTTCCATGCACAACAGATGCTGGCCAGGACTCTTGTTTATATTAAAGCTGTGCACAGTAGTTGATAAAAATCAAGTACATGTAATTATTAGAGATATTCCTGGTATCTGTCTAAATCAGTATTTTTCATCTCTAGACTGCTCTTTGAAATCCTTTGAAAGGCTTTTGGTTCAGTCTATGAAGGACCTACAGGCTCTCCTTGTAGAACTATGACCTAGATCTGAATTTTACTTAAGTTTGACAGTGCTTCAGATTAACTTTTAGTTAAGAGCCCTCTAATTGCAATGCAGAGAGCACTTAACTCCATCAGCAGTTTGGCTCCAGCTCCAACCCTCTCTGAGAGCACCCCCCACCCCCCCCAATAAATGGGTGCCAGCCCCAGCGAGCAGAAGGAATATCTCAGCTCTGATGTACTAATTAAAGTCCCCTTGTTTCCCACACTGGAGCTCCCTGCATGTTATGAAACAGCCAAACAAGAGTGTTCCTGCTTAGCTAAAGATTTCACAACAGGACTTTCCTTCTTCAGCTGTAATTTTCCAAACTCCCATTTCCAGAGGCTCTCATTTCAGGGCGTTTATTGGATTGAGATGTCTCATAATTATAACAAAAGGGTTCATCCCTCCAGCCTGTTGTGAATGGGCAGCAGCAGGCTGCAAGAGGATCAGGATATGAAGATTAATGCAACAAACTTGAATTCTTTTGCTCCCTCCCTCCAGTAAGCAGTGTGTGTGTGTGTGTGTGTGTGTGTGTGTATGTGTGTGTGTCTGGGAAGGAAAAGAAAGGGCTCCTATGCTTTGGGATAATAGCAAATGCTAGTGAAGAGGAAAAAAGGAAACACTGTTTATCCCTAGCAGAGACATAATTGATCTGTAGTCTGCACACAACTGGTCTCAAAGCAGCCAGCAGCCTCATGGAAGGGACTGCAGATACCCAGAGCCCAACCAGCCTGTCAAACAAAGGGTTTATGGGGACACCAGGGAGAACAAAAGTGGCACATTTCATTCCTTCATAATAAATCTTCCATCTTTATTGTGCAGAGATGTTTTGCTCCTGGGTGTGCCGTGTTTCAGAGCAGGGCCTGCCTCTGCCACCCCACCCCCCTGAAATGCTTGAGGTTTACCCAGAGCCTGAGCTGTGTGGCTTTATGGGGTTTATTTTTGCTGTGCACAGCCAGGCCCAGCTGTTCTCTGCATCCTCAGACAGCTCCTGGGCTCCAGCTCTACCACTCTCTATTTTATGTATGCTAAAGGTAATAAAATAACCATTTCTAAATTTAACTAGCATTACATAATGCAGCTATTTATTATGTAAAGCTGCTGCTTACAATGCCTGGAATATTGATCACTACAAAATATCCAATTCAGCTAGAGCTCGTTTAAATTAATGTTACTGTTTTCCTTTCTTTTTGTTTAAAGGATAAATCAAAGATCTAATTTGTCCTCATGAATTCACCCCTGCAAAGCACACAAGGCACAGGGCAGAGCGTGGTTTGCTGTCACTCAGGCTCATGTGCAGCTCTCGGCTCAGAATCTGGCAGAGGATATGCCAAGATGACAATTTGTTCATTATCCAAACCACTGAAAAAAGGCAAATAAAGCACACTAACCTGCATACTAACCTGCTTCATTTCAAATCAGGAATTTTTTTTTTTCTTTTCTCAGCTATAAAGCAGCATTGGCAACCACTTAAGAATTCCAGCGTTATGACTGTATATCATCATTATCACCTACAGGAGATCATGAATAGGTATTTTCTTACAATAGCACATGAAGCCAGAGAAAATGAAAGACGTTTTCCTATTCTTCAGGCCTTTTGGGGGTAGAAAGAGGGATGGGAAAAGAGAATTAAATATTAACAGAGCAAACAGATCACTAAGCAAAAAACAATTAAATAGCACAGCATCCATTCAACAGGAACACCAAATCATGATGCAACCACAGAGCGTGGGGTGACATTCTAATCATGGATTAAAGGACTGATTTGTGTCTCATGAGTATTCATGGGCAAAACCTGATACGAGCAAACTGATCTTGGGGAAATATGTTTTGTGGGAAACATGAGGTTATACCAGTGTCTGAGCAAAATGATGATGCCTTTCTTTGACTGCGCCTTAGGGACAAAAGAAATATTTACCTTTTTATCTCCTACTTTCTTTTTTTCCATGGAGTTGTTTTCCTCCTCACTACAGAATGAGACACGGGTTTTTTCCCATCTACCTGCCCATCCTTACACTTGCCTGCACAAATACAGGTAAATCATAAAAACTCACTCCTGCCATCTGGCATCACCGAGAAAACCAAAGGTTAGGAGGAACCATGGAGCACGCCACTGTGGGCAGTATTCCTCTAATGGCATCCAGGAGCCAGCATTTCCAAAGATGAGTCACTCCTACAAACAGAGAAGGAGATGGTGTAAATCCAGCCCCACAGCAGTTGTGCTGTAAGCCACTGCACATGGCTCATCCATGGGGAAGAGGCCTTGGGACAGCAAGCAGGAAAATGTCCTGACTCAGAGAGAGCACCGTGTCTGCACCATTACGGTGGCCTGGCTTGGTTCCAGTGCAAAGGCTGCTGTTAGTCATAATCATACGTAACTTCTTTTCTTCCAGTTACCATCAGCTCAGGACACAATAAAATTAAATCTACTAATGGGCTTAATTATGGGCTCCTAGGGAAATTTCCCTTTTGGATCACAGAAGACCTTAAGAAACCAAGGAGTCTAGTATTGAGAAAAGTTCATCTCTAATGGTGTCTGAATACCAGCTATTACCATGTAGGTAGAAAGATGCTTTGTGCAAAAGACTTGGGAAATGATCCTTTGTAATGTTTTCCACTAAACTACTCCAAAACATGGAGGAAGACATGCATGGCTTCAGTGCACTGAGGAGGCTTTGCTGGGTATCCTAAGGCATCCAACTTACGTAGCTGCAGCCCTGGTATAGCAGGCGGGTTTCCTTTCCCTGTTTTACAGTTTGGAAAGTCCCTGATTTCTCCATCTATATCCTCATCTGCTATCAATCATCAATGTCAGTGCAGGACTGTTTTTTAATACTGAGACTGCTCTTCTCACTCAGCGTCTGAGCAGTTGTCTTCCTTTAGGCACAGTAAAAAATCCAGCAGCTAAGGCAGTACATTTTTATAATCTTAATGGAGCTCATACTTTAAAGTTTAAAGGAGCTTAAAGAGTGGGAAAGCCCCTATGGAAAATCCAGTGTTTTCATATGCAAGTCAGGTTTTTGGTTGTGTATTAGCTGCTGTTATTTTCAGTAGCCAGTGTTTCATTTCTGTTCAGAAGCAAATGCAAGAAAGCAAGTGAGCAATTTATAATGAAATAATCAATGCTGGTGGTGAATTCGCTGGTGCCTGTGCACTTAGCCTTGCCTATGATAAGAAATTTCTCTTGGGGGCAGCATTTCTTACAGAGATGGATAGATTTATTTTCTGTCTTCAAAATGTTTACCAGCACATCTAGATTTCCTTCTCCAGCCATACTGCTGGTTGGGGGGGCCAAGAGCTCTCATACGAATGCTAGCAGGGGAGAATAAAGGCCTCTTGAGGTGGAACAGCAACCCAAAGGCAGGCCACTGTCCCTTTCACTTCCCCTGAAACTCCCCACTTAGCAGCTTCAGTGGGGTACTCCACGAGAAACCTGCAGTTCACCCAACCAACCCGTCATGGGATTTAGGAGGCCCTGTTCCTCGGGGTGGGCTCCGTGGAAGCACCAAAGCACAAGCTGCCTGCTGCAAGCACCAGGGATCACTAATGCTGGAGATGATCTGCAGCCCCATTCCTACAGTCAGATGAAGCACATGGAGCTGGCTTCAGGCTGCTGAGAGCCCTAAGTCACTTATGTCTGCCCACGCAGCTCTGGCTCCTGCCCTAAGCCTCTATGGAGCTTATTTTGCTGGTGCGGGACAGATCTGCTGGGGCGTGTGTAGGCTGGGGGTCAAGCCAAGGTGACAGGGAAAACACAGCCCAGTCATGCTTTGTGTAGGTCAGACGTGGGAAGCTGCCCCACAAACACGCCAAGAGGTTACAGGGCTATAAATGTTTAATTGGATTTCTCCACATCAGTCGCAGCAGGTGAAGGAAGCCCTGCAAAGGAGGATTGGTGAAGCAGATGCAGTGTCTGCTCTCAGTAATGCTCAGGGCCACGGGCTCTAAAACCCTGTGGGTTTCTCAGGAGCACGTGGCCAAACTAGGTGAAAATATAGCCAGGGATGGCTAATTAGGAGGCTGGCTGGGAGCAATCCGTGAGGGCTCAGCTCTCCTGTGAACTAAAGCTGAGGAATATGGCTGAGGTTCAACATCTTGGAAGGAAAGTGCTGATGAGCGAAGGACTGAAGAAACCATGCAGTGTATTGTGAGAGATGAGAGTAAGAGCAGAAGGGTGTTCCTGCAGGGAATAGTCCCAGAAACCTGAACAAATACACAGCACAAAATAAACGGAGGAGCTTTACACTGATGGAACTTCACATTCCACGTTCAGGTGGAATGTCAGGAGTTCAGTATTTATCAACAAAGCTGAAAGGACAGTTGTAGTCAGAGCTCACTTAACCATGGGAGCTCCAAAATAGATGCTTCTGAATGCAGGCAGAAAGAAACCCAGGCCATTTTTGGAAACGGCCCTCTTGTTTCTTCTCTCTTTGAAACTGAGGTGACTGATTTTCACCTTGTTTATGCGACCGTAAATCAGAAGCAAATTTAGCAAAGGCAAGAAGGTGATGTGGGTGTAATGTGCTGGAATGCTCCAGAATCATCCTTATTGTTATTATTAAGCTGTAACTGTATGTGGCACTATAAATCAGCTCACCCTGCTGATAAGGGAGTGTTTGGTAACATTACACCTTTGTAACAAGCCTGAGACTGGTGGGGTTTACGAGCAACCCACAACAGTAAATGTCTGAGCTCCCCCTCTGTTGGGAAGAGCTGTGGTCCTTTCCTTGCTGTCACTGTTGTGGCTGAGCCACAAACTCCCCCTCAAAAAAATCAAACAAAAACCCAAAAACAAACAAAAAAAACCCCTAACAAACCAAAAACCCCTCTGCTTTCTTCCCTCATGTCCAGATCTTTGTGTTTTGCAGTGCTTCTCTGAGCAGGTCGTATGTTCTGCAGACTCTGGGTGTTGTTCCAGCAGTTTTCACAGGGGGAACCTTCCTGCAGAAATGAAGCATAGTGTGAGTATGGCCGGTTCCCTTTGCTCAGCATCCCTAGGTGTGGATGGGTGACAATCTCACTGCAGAGTACACATTTCTGTTTGGTGCATACTATGTGTGGAAGATGCTTCTGGCCTTAAATTCCTTTTCCCAGCCATTGCACCATAGGACAATTTCCTCTCTTTTGTCTTCTTGCAGGGAACAATTGCCTGCCCTTTCCTGCTGTACAGGATGCTCCTGCTCATCTCAGCAGCATCACTGATCTAACCAGGGGTGTCCCGGTGTCAAAACCAGGAGGCTGAGCTGACTTGCAGAAACCCCACTGGTGATAACCAAGCATGTAAGTGGGGCTTACAGACATGCCTGTGTGGGGAAAGGACTGGTGAGTGAGACAAGGTGCCAGGCAGAGAGAGATCCCTCAGCTTCATGGGGCCACTGTCACCCCAGGGCACAGAACCACCAATGGCTTCTTACAAGATGCTCTGTGAGGGCTTTCGAAGCAAGGATCAGACCTGACACAATGTGGTGTTAAAGAGAGGTCATCCTGCAGCCTCTGTGTCTGTTGAGAGCAGACTGCCTCGGCATCATGGCCAATGAAGAGGCCTCCTTTAGCCTGGGATCTGCCTTCACATCCTTCACTTCAAATGCCAGGGCACTGTTTTCCAGCTGCAATACTCTGCTGCTCTGGGGGGAAGGGAGAACAGGTCCTTATCTTTAGAATAAAAAGAAAAAAAAAGAGCTCTAGAAACATCACGAAAGGTGTCTAGCCCTCCCCCCCCTCAGCCTACAGGAGTAAACATCCTCACTTAGGTGTGCCTTTTACCATATTAATAGCTACTTCCCTTTCCGTAATCACTGGGTTATTGCTCAACAAATTGCAGCAACGTTAATAGCCAGTGACCCACAAACTCAGTACAGCATCAAAGGTCGCCGAGTTATCTCACGCAACGAACTTACTTTTGATGAATTGGTACCATTCCCTGGAACATTCTTACAGTAATTTTAAGAGTCATAACATCTTACCATGTGCTGCTTTAACTTTTTGACATGGAGCTAAAAATAGCAAGCGCTGCACAGCCTGGGAGAACAGCTTCAAGATCAGATCTGAGCTGAAAATCCCCAGTGTTTCAGGCTGTTCACACGAGTGTTTTGATTTCAGCAGACCATAAAGATAAGGTTAAAACGAGAAGTTTGGATATGAGTCCCAAGCAGGAAGGGGACAGGTACAAAAAAAGTTTACGTGACTTCATCTGATTTCTATTTAGAGAATCACAGCACCAAAAGCTGGCAACTGAACTGCAGGCAGAGGCCCAGCTCAATATGATCAGTGATCATAAGCAGATGCTGCTGAGGCTGTGGTTGCTGCGCTGTTTGCTGCCTCGGCCGCATCACCACACGGGTGTTGTTGCCCATCTTGGGTCTTGCTCACCCTACACAACACGTAACACTGCTCACTGCTACTCCCTGGCCTCTAAAAGGCACAGCGGTTGGTTGGGGATGGCCAAAGGCTTCGAGACCCCTGGGTGGAAGATGCCATTACAACTGGTATTGACTGTGGCAATTTGCTGGCTGTCTCCTAGTTCCCTGTTGGAAAGGCAGACACCAAGGTAGCAGAGGACACAGGGCAGATGTGTGCCAGGAGCCCCAATAAGCGAGGCACGGTGTCAGCTCTGCATCCCAACACGAGGCCAAGCCAGAATTCACAGCCCCCTGCCACAGCCTCTCCTGCACTGCCTGGGTATGGGAGAGGATCTCTGAGCGCTTTTTGTGTATCTGATGCTGAGAAAACATGGAAGCTTGGACTATTTCTGTATTATGTTTCCATAACGCCCCTCCGCCACACGCCTGCTGTTCCTTGATCTGCCCTGGCTAATCTCACGCACCGGGCTGTTCCAGCCCCCCGGGGATGCAGGGTGGCTGCATTGGAAGCGGCGAGGAGGCGGCTCTGCCTTGTTTACGTTTGGAGCATGAATGCCTGCTCGCAATCCTGTGGGCTGTTCCGGTTATCAGGCACGGCACTGCTCTGCTGGCAGCTCCCTCATCTTGAGCTCGTAGCGGGCGATGCGACGCCTTAGGTAATCCAGTGTGGGAAGGGTGAACACCCTGCCATTTACTGGTTATTTATACACCCAGATTGGCTTTCTCTGCCTGCCTCGCTCCTTTATTTTTAAAGGGGAACGTGAACATTCAAAAGATGCTTTTAGAAACCGTTGTTTCTTCCCTCATCTGGATGCAGCCAAGGGAATTTTCTGCTCTAGCTCCCACCAAAACTCCCAAGACATATTGCCACGTCAAAGTAGCCATGAGGCAGTGATGCTACCACTGGGACTGAGGTGAGGGGAAGATGTGGCCAAAGATGACGCCTATGTCTACAGGGGTGGTGCCAAGCAGCCCAGAGAGGGGAGAGCAGCCTTTTCCCAAGGATTTAAGGGCTAAGCCTGGAATATCCTTTCACTAAGGCTTAAAGGCACATTTTTGAGGCTGTGCAATGCTTTGAAGAGGGGTGGATGGGGGCAGATGGGATTCCTTGGGTTTGGACTGGCAGGTGGATAGGTGCAGATGGGATTCCTTGGGTTTGGACTGGAGCAGCATGCCTGCTGCTCCATACTTCCTGCCATCCGCTGTTAGATGTGATCTGTGCAGGCACCGTGGATCCCAGTTGCTAAATCCTGGGCAAGTTCACATGTGATGTTTTAGGGTAATTCAATCCAAGCTTGTGTTTTGTTTGCTGGGCTGTAGACAGGAAGGAAGATTGTCATGACAGAATCATCTTCTCCTACCCATCTGTCCACTTTTCCTTTTATAACAGGGATTTCTTCTGTCATTTCCCTCATGGACTATTCCCACGCAAACACCACAGGAGAAACAGCAGCAGAGTTTAGTGCAGCACTGCCCTGGTCCCGTGGTTGGATACAGTTTAGGTAACCAGGCTGCTCTTTTCCGCCACGGGAGGCTCCTTGGCAAAGCCAATAAAAAAAGAGGAAAATGTTTTGCACTTGCACAGTCTTTTGTGCCAGGAGCTCTCAGCACCGTGCCCACAACAATGAACCAGCCTCGCAGTGCTCCTTTGGGGCGGATTAGCACAATCACACACGTTTTGGATGGCGATGTTAGAGCCAGCTAAGGTCAAAATCATTCATTCCAGTATGTCCTGCTGCACTATAACTGGATCAGCTCACCAGGGCACCTAATCCATGGGCTGCAGGGCCCTTTTCCTGACGGCTCACAGCCTCAGCAGGAAGCACAGGATGCTCAGCTGTTCCCTGAAGCTATTTCCCAGATGCTGAAAACACCAGGATTCTGCTGGGACTCATGTGGCAGAAAGTGATTATCAGGCTGAGGCGAGAAGCTGGAGAACCTGATAAATTCCCAGTTTCTATTTACTGTTCCCTGAGGACCTATAGAGTGGGGAAAGCGCCCTCCTGGGTGATTTTTCCACCAGCCGTGGGCTGGCTGGCAGAGGACCTGTGTGCTGCCAGCAGTGTCTTGGGACATGTCACCAGAGGGCATTGCTGAGACTTGCAGAGCCCACAGTCGCCTGGGATTGCACCAACAATGCCATGGGGGCTCTGAAGAGGGGAATTACGTGGGTTTCACACTATATGAGGTCTGCAGACACCACCCTAGACGTACCCCATAGCGGCAACAATCCAGACTGTGCAGAGGTCGGGGTTGGCACAGGAGCTGTACAGGCAGGGGAGATTCAGGATACGCCCCGTGCTCCCGGTCTCCACGTGGATGTTGTCCTTTCACAGTGCCAGCAGCCTAGGAGTAATGAGAATTAAAGTTTAAAAAAAAAAAAAAGTGCATAAATAAACATGCATCCTCTCAATGTAAATTAAGGCCATATTGCAGGAGAAATTGAATCCAAAGAATGCAAAAAGTCAAACAAACAAACAAGCAAGTAACCAAAGAAAACCAATTATTTTTTGAGGGAGTCAGGAATGAGTAAACCAAACAATGAGTGCCTCTGGCCTCCAGCATCTGTGCACAGGCACAATCACACTGCCTTGGGAGCAAAGCCTCAGCTTCCCCTTGGAGTCACTCCTGCCTCACCATGATGCCCCCTCTACCCTGTGGCTTGTTTATCTCAGTTTAAAACGGTTTAATTGCAGCACGCGCCTTTGCCTGATGGACCTGGCACCAGGAGGTTTTGTTAAAGCCATAGACAAACTCCAGAAGGATGAGGATGTACTTCTCCATTTTCCTTGTAGCATCCACTTTGGAAAAAATTAATTTCTCCTCCTTCCTGACTGGCCGTGCAATCTTACAATATCTCCGTGCATCATTTGAGAACCAGCAGAGATGGTTTGCCCATTGTGAGAAACCACAGGGAGTTTTTAAGCTGTACAGTAACCAGCTTTAGCTTCACAGGGATGAAAATAGACAATAGCGAGAGGAAGGGGGTTCTGGAGAACTCCAGCTCACTGTTTCCAATTAGGACGAGACTTTGGTTCATTTCATCATGTAGTATCTCTGTGAGCTGCACAATTTGTCAGAGTCCTCACTCAGGCTCTGCTTCCAAGAAACCTCCCTGCTCCGCAAAGCACTTCAGCACCTGCCCCAGTCCTGCTGAAGTCTACAAGGTCCACACAAAGGCTCCAAGGGCATCCCAAACTTTCCAGCCTTCTCTGAGCTGCGTGGAGACAGTGCCCTGGTTGCCAGCAAACGGTCTCAGCGCTGCCTTGTTCCACCTGCACAGCCTTGAGAGCTCTTTTCTCCTCATACTTGGGCCCAAGCTCAGTTTAAGCACAGGCCATTCTGCTGCTTTCAGCACCTTGCTACCCAAACTGCAGCACAGTCCGCCTCACTTGCAAGGAACCAGCCCCTGATGACTTTACTGTACATCTCCTAGCCACTTCCTGGCTAATTTTACAGGTTTTAACCAAAGATTATTCATGCTTCTGGCTGAGTACTATCCCACGTCAGCACGGGTGGAAGGATCTGTCCCTCATTTATTGTCCTTCTTAGTTTATTGCCTTTTTTTTTTCACAGATTAATTACAAACATCTCACTCTGTGAACTCCCACTGTATGGTGGCTGTGTGATCTCAGAGCCATGAATTATAAATGCCTGACATATCACACCAAGCTATTATGATTTTTTTTTCCACAAGCAAGCTATGAATAATGAAGAAGATCTATTAAATTTATAATATTCTCTATCTTTGGTATAGGAACGGGAAGGCAAAGCCTGATGATGCCTTTTATTGCCTTCCCCTCCCTCTCTGGGCTTGGGCAGCTCTGACAATGTGAGTCTCAACACGGACTCGGTGTATTTAGGAAAGATTATTGATGTTGCTGAGATTTCAGCCTTGGGGTCCCTCCGCCAGTCACACGAGGGTATCTCACGGCTTTATTCAGATCGCTGGGGATTGTGGCTGGCCCAGGGCCGCTGTGCAAGGGGCTGTGGCTGACACGGCCCCACCAGCCATCCCTGTGCCAGCGGCCTCCTCTGCCTCCTTCTCTGGCGCGTTCTGAGGGAGGGATGGAGGTAGCGGAGGTGTTTAAATGGAGAGGTGGAGGGAGGTTGTGACAGGCGGCTGAGAAGAGGCTACAGGAGAGGAGGGTATGGACCCCCAGGGATGAGAACCGTGGCCCTCAGCCGCCCCCTCAGCCGTTTCCCGGGGGTCTCCCCCGGCCATGTCTCCTCGGGCTGTCCCTGTGCCGCCATTTCCC
>VWZN01009788.1:738361-761769 GCA_013396955.1 Regulus satrapa | reverse complement strand
CGGCTGCTCGGGGCGACCTGGGCCGGCACCTGCCCTCGGGCACGGGGGGTCCTGAGCAGAACGCTGGTGTCTACAGGCCCCGCGGCATGGGGAGCCCTCGTTCACGCCCTTGTCCCCGTGTCCGTCCCCCATCCCTGCCTCTTCACCCATTCCCATGCTCATCGCAGTTCTTGTCCTCATCCCCGTCCCCATGTTCGTGCCCAGCTCTATCCACACCCTTGTCCCCGTCCTTATCCCTGCTCGTCAGGGCCGGCTGTGGGTGACCGGGCCCGTGGCCGGTGTCCCGCACTGCGGGCAGGCTCAGGTGGCCCCGCGGCTGAGCCAGGCCCCGGCGCTGTGGCCGCTCTTGGGGCACGGCTCCCCACAGCGTGCCCTGCACTGCGCGTTCCTGCCTTGGCCGTCAGGGCTTGCCGGCTGCACCACAGCCCGTTTCTCTTGCCGAGATAGGGTCAGCGCTGCCCTGTTCCACGCTGGGCACAGTGACAAGGGCATTGTCTTTCGCTCGCCCCGCTGGCCGCGTTTCCCTCACACACCCCACCTGCCATCGCCCTGGACCCGCCTCTTCCCACTCTCCTGGCCGGCGGCCCTGTGCCGGCGCCGTCCCTCATTCGGGATCAAACGGAGCCTGCCACCTGCTTTTTCAGTGTTCAAACAAGCCACTTTAAGCTTTCTCATGTGTTTCCAACTTGGCTGTGCCGCGAGGATTATGATTTATGGCAGCGTGAGGCGGCTGGGGTGCTGTGCGTCCTGGCTCCGCCAGGCACGGCTGGATCCTGGTGTCTGCAGACCCCCACCCAAACCCATAGGATATTAATCCCATTCGGGTCACCCAGACCTTCCCCGTGGGCTCCAGGAGAACAGGACTGCACACAGGGTGCTGGCCCTGTGGTGGTGGGAATCGTCTGCCCCAGGAGCCATTTGCTCCATTGGTGAAAAACGGTGGGAGAAGATGATGACGCTTAATTTTATTTATGCAGTCAAGTATCTGCTAATCGCAGAGATATTTAATCTCCAGGATACAGAAACACTGCAGAAGCAAATGCCCCAGTGCATTTCAGTGCACACACAGTGATTAAAGACCAGACTGTCATTTGCCACCTGAAAGCTGAATAAAGCAGAGGGAAAATAGTTTGCAGTGTAGCTGAATCCTCTTGTTCGTACCCAACAGGAAGGTAAGGGCTTTGCTGGAGCATCCCGTGTGCGATACCTCTGGGAGCTGCGGGAGCCAAACAAGACGGACACAGCAAATGCCTTCTGGATATAATCGTTCCCAGGCACAGCAGAAGGGAAGGAAGACTTTTATAAACAATTATCCATGCAAGCTGCAAGAGTAGCATTTGCAGTAGCTCTCCAGGGCCCTGATAATACTCCCCGAGACATGCCAAGATGGATAGGATTTATAAACTGTGGATGGGTATTTCCTACATTGCGTCTCTCCCGGCAGTATTATCCCATGAAGCTCTCTGCAGAAGACATATATGTTCATGAAAACATTTTATAGCCCTGTTGTGTTGGGATTAATATCAGATAAGAAATTCCAGACCACGTGTACTTGGTTCTTTCCAGCACATTTCCAAATCTGCAAATAGAAAAGGAGCAGATGACTATTAATTAATATTCTTATAACTAATTGCAACTTGGTGCAATTTTGGTGTTTCATACACAGTTTTCATAATAATTTACAGGCGGTGCTTTTTTTCAAAAGCAGACTTATGTATGTGTCCAAAGACGGTGTCTCAGTCTAGAGCTGTACAGACAGAAATGGTATTTCTTGGTATTCAAAAGCTGTCAGTGTTGGGAAGTCACTGGTTGAACTCAGAGAATGGTTCTGAGTCCCACAAAAAGCACTGTAGGTGCCCTACCATGGGGTGTAGCTAATAAAGTGTCACACCTCTGCTCACCCCTGGAATCTCTCTGAACTGCCCATTCTCGCTCTCCTCATTTTTCAGGTCTGGCCTTCGGAAGCCACCCAGCACAACGCAGCGTAGGGAACTTGCTGGACAGCTCAGCCTTGCAACTGGAGGGAGTGGAAGGAGATGTGACATTCAGGCCAGGTTAGAAACCCATCTGCCTTGTGGGCCCAGGCTGTGGGGAGAGAGGTGGCAGCACAAGATGTCAGCCCCAGCTGCAGCTACTGGCACCAAGAGAGTCCACATCATTTTTGAGACAGTCACTCTGTCATAACAGCCTGTTGTGTGGAAAAGGACACAATTCATTTTGTGAATAACATATATGAACCACTCGAGGTAGGGGGATTGAAGCTAGATCATCTTTAAGGTCTCTTCCAACCTGAGCTTTTCTAAGACTGTGGAGTCGGAAATTTCCCTAACAGAAAAACACTGAGTCATCTTTCTGAGGCTCATTTGGGCCCAGCTGGCCCACTGTGAGAACAAGCAGGGCCATCTTCAGAAATCCAATTCTCTTCCTGAGGGAAAGGAAAGGAATGTTGCTGCTTGGCAGTATTATCCACACACAGAGGTTCACGTGGAGCGAGCTGCAGGGTGGATTCAGCACAGGGAACACTTCTCCCTTCAGCGAGGCCAACACCTGGAACATTCCCCATTGCCACCTGCTCTGAGCTCTGCTGCTTTGTGCCCAGAATATTCCATGGTCACCCGAGTGCTCGGAGCCTTTCTGTCTGTCCATGGGTACCTCCAGGGCATTGGTGTTTGAGGCATCCCAGGATGCAGGAGCTGCTCCTCTGCTGCCTGCAGCCCCCTCCCCCGGCAGGAGCAGTCAGATGGGCCCCAAGCAGGGACACTCGTGCAAGGAGAACTGAGCATGTTTTGTTGAACACGTTTTGTTTTATGTTCGGCTTATAATTTTAGGGCTAATGTTTGGTTTGGAAGCTCGAAGCCGTGCCGGAGCCCACAGCTGCCAGCTCTAGAGCAGGCAGTGGTGTAATAACCATTTAATTCCCCTGCGCTGTAATCTGATGGTGGGATGTGCTCCCAGGCTGCTTTTAGGCCTGACTGGGGAACAAAATCAATCACAGAACACCCGTTACAAGGAAAGTGCTGTTGGTGTCAATTACCTAAACTCTGCGAACGTAACTCTTCTAATTTCCTGTTAAATCAGTAATGTTACCAATCTCAGTCTATTATTTTAATTAGGACTGTGACTGCAGTTGCTAGGAGCCCAGCGAGCGCAGACAAATGCGAATGTGTAATTAGTCCCACAAACGAGTGGCAAGTTGAATGTGTCAACATCCTGGATAGTTACAGCATGGGGTGCAGCGGGAGGCCAGGCGATTTGGGCCGGATCCTGATCTCGCTGGCCTCAGCGCCAGCCCAGCCGGCTCCGCAGAGGTCAGCAATACCCCGGACATGAGCTGGGCTCAGGGAATCCAGATCTAGCCCGTGGTCATTGCAGCTTCTTGGAGCTTCACCCTGGGTTATTTTTTTTTAAGTCCCACCTTGTTTGGTTTATTTTTTTTTTCCTTGCTGTAACGCCTCCTCGGAGCCAATTATCCTGCAGTGAGCGCTGCAGTCAGGTTAGCTGAACGTGGGTGTTCCCAGTGCCAGCCAGCATCGGATTCCAGCCCTCCCAGGGGACCAGAGCTCCTAGGGTGGGGATGGAAGTGCTTGGCTCCCTCCTCTCCCTTCCTAGCTGTGAAAGAAACCTCTCAGCTTCTGTCACATCTGACTGCCTCATGCATCCCCAAAACAGCCGTGCTTTGACAAGGGAGACAGGCGTTCCGACAGCAGAGCAGCACTAGCTACCAACCTCACCAGGAATCGCAAGCTGAGGACAGAGCCTTGGCTAAATATAGAGCCCGACTGGGAGAGAAAACAATGCGGCCCTGCAGATCCATCAAAATTAAGAATGAAAATCTGAAGGCGCTGCTCACTGACGACCCCCGGCTGCTCCCAGCGAGTGCCCAGAGGTCCAGCCCGCCGCCAGCATCCAGCATGGAATGGCACAGGAGGCAGAGCGCTGCTTTTATTAGCACTTGGCCATCAGTCAGCAGTGCACACTCCACAAATAAATGAACGGGCTGGGGGCATGTCATCCCAGTTCACGTGTTACAGAAATAACGCTGGACTGGAACCAGAGTTAACACAGCTGAGATTTGGGATGTGGCTGATTGGGAGAGAGGGCAGATGGCAGGGCCTCATTGGGCTATACCTGCTCTTGGAGGCAGTCCTGATTTACAGCTCCATCCATCTTCTACACTCTAATTTCCCTGCTTTAGTAGGTCAGTCTCCTGCTTCACATGGTACTTCTTTTGGAACAAATAGACTGGGACAAGTCAAGGGTTTGGTGTATATTGGATGGATGGATTTGGTCACCTTTCCAAGACAAAACCAGTATAGAAACAGTATGAAAAGAGAGAACCCTGAGGGTGTTGTGTGAAGGTTATTCCCAGGGGACTTGAGGACCAGGCAGTGATGCTGTGCCAACATGAGCACTGCGATGCCTTCATTCCCGCTACCTCATCTGAGTCTGTCTGTGGCTTATGGTCTCACTCATGGCTTGTGTTGGATTGGATTTTTATTCCTGTCTCGTGACATTCATACAGAGGCCAGGCCCTGTTACTTGATGCATTAAGCTTTGAGCCCAGTTCCCCAGTGATGGAGCCTCTGCCACCACCTTGCAAGAGCTGCTGTGACCCTGCAGAAGGTGCCTGACCCGCCCTTGTTTGCTTCCCACTTACTTTCCTTTAGTCCTCCAGGAAACAGCTTTAACCAAAGCCACGTTGCATGTGTATTTTATAACAACAGTCCAGTGTTACTGTTACTGTCGCTGGTGGGTTTTCAGGCCCAGTCCCAACACATGTCCTTGAAGCAGAAAATCCAGCATCCCTCCCAGGACAGAGCCAAGGCTTACCAGTCCTGATGGTTGGGTGGCTGCTCCATCCCTGAGAGAGCCCTGGCCAGGGTGGCTGACAGCTCTGAGTTGTTGCAGGTCAGTACACTCATCCAAAGAGGCTAGGAGCCTGCAGAGCTCCCTGCTGCCTCCACACCCCTTGAGATGCCTGTTTTTTGCAGGAAAGAGGAAGAATTACCATCCTCGCACCCTTGTGAGCTTAAGGCACAAGAGCCACAAGCTGGCAGGGTGCTGCAGCACCCCTTGTGCTCTTACTCATGCACTCCTCGTTGATCCTTACTCCAGCTTCCTGCAAGGAGGGAGGTGTAAAGCACCTGTACCATCCCAGCTCCAGGCTGGCCAGGCAGGTTCCTCATCCCACCACGCAGCCCTCTGAGGTGAAGCCCTTGATTAAAGTCTGTGTGATGTCACAGATGTGCACAGACACCCTTAGCCGTAGGATTGTGCAACTGGCTGGTAATGTGCATGTTAATAAGGCTATTAAGGTTTACAAATATTCTGCTCTTCCTTACAGTTTATAATTTAATTAATTGCCAGTTAATTGTCTTATTTTCCCCCTGTGATTGATGTCGGTGAGTGGGATTAGGCAGCATCAGATGACAGAGGAAGGAGGAATGAATGCAGTATCCTATGATGGTGTGAGAGGAGATGTTTTTATGGACAAATCCTTTCTGACATGGATGAATACCTCAATGAGATATCACAGAGTATCAGCTCAATACATATTGTAATGGGATCATTAGTGGAGGTACCAGCTGTGTGAGGTTTGTATTCACAAGCCACGAGTAAGTAACGGGGAAATATTGGCTCCTTGGAAATGTTTGCCAAGCATAAATCTTTCCTGTTTTTACTGAGCTGGTGCTCAGTTTACATAAACTGGGAAATAATTCTCTGAGGCTTGTGGGACTGCTCCAGCTACCCTTGAAGTCAGTCACGGCAGGGCAGCTTTGGTGAAGGAAGGGAATCTAAACACAGCCCCACTGGGCAATATTTTTCCACGGGGAAAAATTAAAGAGGAGGGTTTGAGGAGGGTCTCCCACCAGGGTGTGCAAGCCAGGCGGTGGCTCCATCCCTTAAACAAAAGGTATCTTTTCTTCTAAGTGAGGAAGGGGGTTGGTTGAGCAGACACTGCATCTTCTTCTCCCCCAGGCTTTTGAGTCTCTCACCAGGCTTGTTTGCACCCTGCCCACCCCCGAATGCCTGTTTGATGGACAGGTCTGTGCATCACAGACGTGCTGGGAATATCATTCCTTCAAGATCCCGATGTGCCTGCAGACGGGCAATGTGCAGCCACAGGGGCCAAGGCGGTCGCTGAGCTCAGGTTCATTCTCAACCTGGAGATGCTGCAGAAGGAACTTCAGGGCTTTTGCCTTCCCCAAATCTTTCTGGGTGACCAAAAGCAGCCAGCCAGCTCTGGGGGGGAATGGCATTCCTTTAGCTCCCAAAGCCTGCAGTGGTGCCAAGCGAGGGAATCTGGGGTAAACAAAAACTCAGGCGACTTTCGACCAGACTTTGATTGCATTTCAGCAGAGTAAACCTGGAGTGATTCCAGTGGCTTTGGTGTGAGTGGGACCAGACTGTGAAACTGGGCTGCACAGCAGAACGCCTGAATGCTCCTGCTGGGGTGGGTGTGCAGTGTGGTTAAACCCCTGCTCAAATCGGCACAAACTAACGAGGTCATTTCTGAGGCTGTAATCGGAACACAGAGCCGGCCAAACCACATCTGTCTCCTTTAATTCATTCCTTCCATTTTGGGGCCTTAGCCTTTAGGAACGGCTATCGGTGATTACATAAACGAGATTAGCCAACAGTTCTGCATAAATCAAGGCCAGTGCAAGATGTGTCCTAAGTGCATTGCGAAACCTGGGGCTGGTGGAGGACAAGTTCCTCCTCTTGGGGAGTGAGGCTCTGCAGCACAGGGTCAAGGACAAAACCTTCCTGCTGCTCGAAACGACCCTTCAGACAAAAACCTCTCCGATGTGCACAGTGGGGCATGGTCTGCCCGGGGTTGTCTGGTGTGGATTTTTTCAGCAAAGGAGATTTTCCATCCAAGATACACGATGGAAACAATGAAAGAAAGGAAAAGGCTGGAGAATCTTATTGTAAACCAGATCCCCATGTGTGAATGCAAATAAATCTTGCTGCTGAAGGAAAAGCCAAACCAGAAGGTGTTACATTTACTCTTTTAGCACAGTTGCTAAGAAAATATCTTGATTTGAACACTGTTGGATGACTCAACAAATTTTTTTTTTTTTTTTTTTCATTTTGAGGCAATTTCATCATTTTTTCCCGTTTGTTTGTCTGTTAACATACAGGGTGAGGTTGTCCCAAGGTCAGGGAGTTGGAATTTCCCTTCCAGTGTTGTTCTACTGCTCCTCTCCTTTTTTTTTCTTGCTTTTTTTTTGCTGCAGGTCACAGCAGATCTATGGTGGGGGAAGGCTCAGCCCTTCTCTCCCACTCCATCTGCCCTGAATAGCGCCAGTCCCTTGACAGGAGAGCACCTGGCTGGGCATTGTCCTTCCACCTCATCATCAATATGTCTGCATCGCAGCTGCCCTTGTGAGCTTTTAGGGCAAAATTACCAAAACCAGTCTTAAGTTTTTGATGTCTTCATTTTTGAGGAACTGAACATGAGAAGCAGCAGCTGAGTTTCAACAGAGCTGAACACCTCCTGTTACTGGCTGAGCACTCATCACTGCTTGAAATCAGGCTTGGAGTGTCTTTAATGGTGTTTATTGTTTCGAGGAGAATTGTGCATCAAACCTGAGCAAGACCTGGGAGAAATCGAAGAAAAGGGGATTTACACTCCTCTGGTAGGAAACTGAAACAATGTGCAATTTAAGATCTGCCATTTCAAGGTATGTTGGTTCCTCGTGATGAAACCACCCACCGAAAGGCACTTAGAATTATTGTTTTAAAAGCACAAAAATGCTTATTTCTTACTGAAATGTTCAAGGAACACATGCCCAGGAAGAGAGCTGAAAATGAAGCCAGTTATCTTTCTTCATCCTTTGACCTCTAACACCTTTCAAAATCTGGCCTCCAAGTAATGTGCCTAAGGATGCACAAAATCAAGGGCTGAATCTTTATCTCCTCCACTGGATTGTCTCTGGACTGCAATTCACAGCACAGATACATTGCTCCTCAGTACTAGCCCTGGCTGAGACAGTCAACAAGACTAATCCCTGAAATACAGGTCGTGGATGGGGATTCATAAGTGCCCTGCACAGGCACCCTCCCTGTTTCCTCCCATCCAGGTTGCTGCTGCCTTTGGCCCGTGATTCTCCCCAGATGTGTGGGGAATTTAAAGATCTATCTCAGTCCTTGACCTACATGGAGGAGCACAGAATCAGTCATTTCTGAACCAACAGCCATAGAGAATCTGAGGCCTTTTCATGCTGGAAATACCACGGGGAAGAAGGAGAGTGCCTGCAGACAGCAACTGCCTCTGTAGTGAAGGGAAGTCTGAAGTTTCCCCTCTGCTTTTTCGTGCATAACAGCATCTGTACGCCTCATTTCCATCTTCACAGCTCCTGTAATTTACATAATGAACGTTTGCAAAGCCTGAGATCTGGGTTCACTTTGTACCACATTTACTGTAGATGACCTTCAGCGTATCATCAGAAAAGTTTCCCAGGCACTTTTCCCAAAGGGTGTGAATGTGAAACCTAAGATCGTCAGGGAAGGAGGAAAGGGGAATGAAAGCAGATTTTTGAGATAGCTGTCATTCAAAGATGTTTTCGCTTCTATAGCAGAGCAAAAATATTTGAATTTAAAAAGAAGGGAGTTTTGTCTTTAAAGCAGATGTTGGTATCAGGTCCCTCAATAAAGTGACTTTAATTAGGTTTGCCTTCCTAGATCTGCAGAAGGACTATTTCCTTGATAAAAATGCATTTGAAAAAATATAAAGTGGAGGGAAAAATACCCTCAGAGACACAATTTTATTTGCACTCCTTCATAAGCAACAGCTCTAACAAGAGTTTATCCCCTTTAGCCCCCTGATCAGGTAATGAATGTGAAAAAAGTCTGGCGACAAATAACTGGCAATCTAGCAGAGATTCAGGACTGAGGAGGAATTCTGACCTCGAAGAAGGATAGGAATAGGACATCAGGGTGAGAACAAGCAGCTGAAGCCACTTATGGCTCCTCTGAAGGTGTCAGCTGCAGCTCTGATTGCACCTCCTGATAGTGCTCCAGCAATCACAAAGTGATAAAGCAGGAACTGACCCATTTTTGCTTCTGACACCCATCCTCGATGAACTGTCCTTTTCAGCTCCAAGTTCCTGCAGAGTTCATCTGACAGAGAGTCCTGGGAAGCTGCATCTCCCAGATTATATTGAACTTTATGTTATATTTACATGGGGCAACAGGGAAGATATTTTTATAGGTGTTGTCTGGCTTCTGGATAAGCACAAGTCAGGGACCATCTCTTGTCTGAGAGGTGCTTGTGAGTCCACTTTTTGTTTGCTGTTTGGGCAGCAACACAGGTTATTGCTCACTGCAGCAATGGAGGATGCTTTGTAAGAAGAAATTAATTTTGTAACTGACCCAGGACTCCTGATTGTACAGAAAATGAGTTGATAGCTAAAATGGAGATGCTTATTCTGGTGATGAAGAAGGGTTCTCATATCAGCTGTCATAAGACTCTTCAGACAGAATGAATCACAAACCCACCACGATAGGCATGCTGGAAATGCTCACGTAGATAAACCTGACACCCTTCCCATTGCTGTAGGCCAGGCATATATGAAGTGTTGCTTTACATAATAATCTTGAGAAGCCAAGCAAGCTTTTCAGATTCCTTTGTGCTTTGAAAACAGTGCCCCGTTTGTACCTTCCTCTTAGCGCAGGTAGGTGTGTTTGCACACTGCCAGGTAATTACGTGATGGGTATTAGCCTGTATCTTCCTACCTCTGGTTTGTTGCCAGTGGTTTATCCATATATCCTCTGGGATTGATGTTACCTCTATAGGGCCAGAGAACTGAAATCGGGGTGGATCTTCGCCAGCTTGTTTCTTTTAGTGTGGTCTGGCTCTCCAGTCATTACTTTGGCCTGCAGGCAGATAATTGTATAATTAAGTATTTGGAAGATGGGCTGCATGTTGCAAACTTTCCACCTTGGAACCAAAAAGGAAAGGGAGAAGAAAGAAAGGGTTTGGAGAGAGAAGAGAAATGCTGCTGGGCCCTGGGAGCTCGGTGGCTGCCGAGTGAGACACCGCAGACAGGGCTGGAAGAGGAGCATGTGTGTCAGGTGAGGTGTCCAGCACAACGTTTCCGAGCCAAGTATGGGATGTGTGCAGCTCCCCTGTGCATTGTCCTAAAACAACATGAATCTGCCATAGTCACAGTTCAGGGCTGCTGGACCTTCCTTCTGGATTGGGAGGGCTTTTGCTTTTAGCCTTAAAGAAAGACCATGTGTTTTTAAGCACACGCTGGGGTTGAGAACAAATAACAAATGGTTAATGTAGCAGCAAGACAGCCAGAGAAGCTGTTCCTTGGGCTTAGGGATGCTTCCTCCTTTCAGCCTGCCCTTTTTCTATTTTTTTTTTTTTTTATAATGGTACCATATAGTGTTTAATAATTCAATACATACATAATCCAAAATAAACACACTAATTAACCTTTGTTTTGAGAAATTTAATTAGTTAATGCTTAGTCTCTGTTCAGCTTCCAAACAGTTTGGAGTGGGAAAGGTGCCATGGGGAAAACATGGCAAAATATGTTTAATGCTGAGCACCTTCAATTATTTAAACAGTAACATGGGCTGGACCAATTAAAAAACAAAGTCGTTATACGGGCATATACGTGCTGAAATATCTTGATGTAGTGTTCCCAAACTCCAGCCTTGCTGCAGAATATGTGGTGAAATATATCTGTGCATAAAGCAACTGTATGGAGGAGGGAATCTGGTGGATGAGGAGCGATTCAGCTGCTTGCCAGGAAGCCCAGAACTTCCCTGCTGGGCTCAGGGTGCAGCAGGGCTAAGGGAGGTGCTAAAGCTGTTGTGGTGGTGACTGCTCATCCTGGCTGGGGGAAGCTGGAGGACAAATCTTGCCCTGTGTCCCAAATAGATGATGAATTTTCAGAAAGGTCAAATGCTGTGCTCTGACTCACTGGTACTAGTCATCCATGGCCCAAGTGCCTTCCTTCAAAATACGTTACTGTAGGGTAAGAATTTTAGCCAAATCCTCAAGCTTTAATATTCTTCCCCAGATGAACTGTAAATAAAATTATTTCCTAAGAGCACTTATTTGAGCTTGATTATTAAATACATTGCCAAAATCTGGTCGTTTAATATACTGCCTGCTACTTGAGCTGAAGTATCTGAAAGACAAAGAACGAAGTAAACGAAAAGGAAATCAACATTTTGCTAAATTGCATGTTTTTAAAAATCCTATAATTGAGGCTGCTACTTCATTTCCATTTGTAAAACAGATTGAGTTCCCCTTCCATCTACTAATGGATCTGGTTTATCTCTGATACTAATTGCAGCATTTGCATGGTTTGCACAGGCTGCCGCTGACAGGACGTTGGGATGGGAAAGTCAAACAGCTCCTGCTGAGCTCTGGGCTGTCACTGAGGAGTGATACTTGGCACCGGGCTCTGCTGAACTTCAAGCCCTTGTGCTTTCTCCTATGGCTCCAAAGTCTGGGCCAATCAACCAAAATAAACTTGTTAATTCGTTTTCAGGATTCTCAGTGCCTCAGGTCTCACTTGAGAAGCAGTGGGAAGACTCAGGTGATAATAAAGCAACACCAGACAGTCTGGATGTTTAATTAAACTTGTCCGTGCTCTCCCTGACCTGGTGACTGGGCTGGAAATGTCACCAGGGCCGAGGTTGCTCATGAGGCTTCCACGTGGGCTTTCCTGCTACACAAGGATGTGGGGAGACGTGGGGGGTTGCAGCTCTTTTCTCATTCTTTCAGGTTATTGTTGGGAAGGGAATTATACTGTGAAGGTCTGAGGGAAAAGAAAACAAGTTTGAGTTTCTTTAGATGAATGAGCCTTTTCTTGGGCCCTGCTGTAGCGAAATCTGTTGGCACACACCTGAACTAAGCACTTCTGGGTGCTGGGTCTGGTGGAAACATGCCTGGCTCCTCATTAGCAGCTCTTCAGGAGCTCAGGTATACACCTTTTACTGCTGGGGTGAGGAGGCAAAGCAGCCTTCCAGAGGATTGCACCCAGGAATGTAAGCTGGAGACCTCTGTTCTCCCTGACCCACTGGTCTCTGCAGCCCAGACACTTTTCCTGGTAGCCCTGTGCACAGATCTATGATAAAAGCTTCTGTGAGATGTTTCAGCCTCTAACATCAGTATCCACACCTGCAGAAGCAAGCTGAGGATTCACCCTTTGCTGTCCATCCTTTCATTTTGCGTTTACACACAGAAATTTTTAGTATTTTTATCTTTTTTAAAGGCACTCTTGAAAGTGATCCATTGGATTCTCCCAGCATGGCAGAGGGAGCCCTGGCTACACAGTGGCCTTTTGGAGCAGGTCCGTGGGCTCCGTGCCACCAGCACCACAGGGGAGCTTGTAATAACCACACCAGTGCAGACCAGATGTCGTGGAGAGGATTTGGTTTCAAGATACACGGCTGCAAGTTCAGGAGAACGTGGAGGGGGGAAGGGGTTCTACTCTAATATACATAATTTGTTTAAAAAGTTTGCAGGTGTTAGAATTTTTATTGAAGGCAGGGAGCTGAGAAATCGTATCCAGTCAGTGAGGTAATGGTTTCTCTACTCGGGGAGCACACACAATCTGCATTAAATAAAGGGCAGCTGTGTTGCCAGCAAAATTTTATATAGCTGAAAACTAATCTGAGCCATACCAAGCCAGACCTCCGCTCCTGCAAATCCTGGGAGAGAACAAGAAAATCCATGGATTGCTCACAGCTTTCTCCAAAAACTGGTGGGGACTTGTCCCCCGAGGTGTGGGAGCCTCTGTCCCGGCTGCCTTCACTCCGTGCTCTGCACCCTGACAGCTGTGGGGACCAGGGATGCTGCTGGACTGGAGACATCCAGCAGAGGTAGAGCCGGGCCCTCACCTCAGCTCCAGCTGCAGGGCTTTGCCAGACAAGGAGAGCACACACCAACAGTGGTTCCCATGGAGCTATTCAAGGGCTGTTGTTCTCTGTTTCCTCTTTCTCTGGGCTCAGTTCTGCTATATGTTGAAGCCCCAGTAGAGAATTTTTTTTTTCTTTTTTTTTTTTTTTATAGACAGGTTGTAATGTCAGGATATGAGGTTGAAAGGGCAGGTCTGAGTCAACTCTCAGATGAATTCTGAGCATTTCCTTTCTACGTGGATGAGTTCCAAGAATTTATCTCAGTTCAATAAACCCCACTTATTTCTGATGCTCATTCAAACAGACTTTGGATCCCATGCGCCCACAGACCAAGGCTGTTCATTTGGGTTCTGCAAAGCTCTTTACAGAGAGGTCAGGATAGGTGGAGTCAGTGGGGGGCGAGGGAAGTGTTTTGGGGTGACAGTTGAAGTGGGTTTCTTTGTTTTTATATATATTACTGATATTACAGATTATATATATATATATATATGCACATGTGTTTATATAATCTGCTGCTTGTCAAGACACAGCCTGTAAGACTCAGGTACTGCCTTTCAGGTACTGCCTGCATCCAGTGCTTGGGGCAGAAGGCCCTGGCAGACACAGGTCCTGCTCTAAGGGTGTGGGTACAAGCTTTGTCCTCAGCACAGCCCCTCCAGGAGTGTGGCATCTTCCTATCACACAGCAGTTACATAAACAGGGCTAAAATTAGAGCAAATGACACTTCACAGGCACAACATCATCCCTAGGGGCTCTCAGGTTTTCTAGCAGCTGGGGCTAAGGAAGGCACAGCAATGGTGTGGGGCTCTGATGCTGGAGCCCCCACATCCTACCAGGCTGCCCCAAACATCCTCCACATCCCTGAGCCTGGACTGAGTGAGTCCCACGGGGTCTTTTTGGCTGCCTGAAGTAAATTTTCTCTTATTTCCCTCCGGGCTGTCTTTTCCCCTGTTGCTGAATTTCTCTCAGCATAATGATTTCAAGGGCACCATTTCAAATTTCCTCTGCGGAGCCAAAATTAATACTGAGTTTATGCCACAGCGCAGCAGCGCTTTAAGCATCCACCAACAGTGTGCATATTTCACAATAATGTAATGGCTCCTAAACCCCAATACTGCTTAAACCACCATGGTACTCCACCATAAATATCAGCAATTCCTGCCTGAACCACAGCACCAGCAATGACGACTCTGTAAGTGCTGCTGATGTACGCACTAACATCCCCCATTCCCTCCACAACCATTTTATTAGCACCAGGGGCATGTTTGGATGTTGCTGCAGGGCAGGAAGAGGTGCTGGCCCTCACCTAGGAGAATGGAAAGACTCACAGCTTGCTTTTTTCTTCTTCCCTTTCAGCATTTCCTCTGTAGGGCAGCCCCTCTCCTCTCGCTTCCATCCCTTCCTCTCATCATGGCTCTGGGCAAGGCTTAGATCCAGACAAGAAAGTTTGGGTCTGTTTTCCTTGGACACCAAGCCTTGTGGGCAAACTGTTGAGATGAAGGTTTTTAGTTGGGTTACTCCTTTGGTTTATGCCCTTCTATTTATCCCTCACCCCTTAGAAGGGAGGTGGCCATGGGCTTTTTAAAGTAATACATACAGGTGAGAAGAACAGAAAGAAATTTGTCAAACAAACAAGTTCTAAGTGATTGCCAAGCTATGGATTGACTGACCACGTTTACTGCCTTGGGATGGTTATTTTGACTGTGTTTAGAAAGAAGCAGGGGGATTACAAGAACCCATGTGTGCAAAAGTACACAAGCCATTAATTATGGCGACTGCTGCGCGATAGAATCTAGCAAGGGCTAATGGAGCTTGAGAAACCTGTGGAAAATGTTAGTGAGAGCTGTCAGGATGTTTGTCTTAGAGCTGCTCTGGATGATCTCATCTCTCCAACGTTTCAGAGGGCGAGGGGTGTGCCGGGTCAGCTGGAGCCGGCGGGCAGGCGCCCCAGCTTGGGAAAGAGGGAGATGGGGTGTGGGCTCAGGGTCTGCCCAGAGAGAGAGGGGGGCACTTACAGGGCTCCACGGCTGGAGATGAACAATAGGAATGGAAAGAGAAGGGCTTGAGGGCATTTGGAAAGCACTGCGTTGTCTCCTTTCTTCCCGCTCCTTTGGAACAGCCTAAATAAAATGTCACTTGGCATTGCGTAACAGGGTGATGATGCAGGGCCTGGGGAGCAGCTCAGAGGGGCAGCACTGGAGCCCCAGGCGAGGGGCTGCCCTGGGCAGGAGGGATGTGGCTGGGATGGAGAGCTGATGTGCTGCGGCATGCAGGGCAAGAACCAAGGGCAAGAACCACTTCCCAGGGGAATTCCTGCTGCTCCCAACCCTTCTCCACGCTGCAGCTCTTGCAGAGACTGTGCCTAGAGGACCAAGTGATGAGAAACAGGTCAAAAATGGTGGCTTGGAAATGTCAGAGCCAGGAGTCAGCTCGCTGTTCTGATTTATAAGAGATCTCTGCCTGTGTCCCAGGGCTGCCTTGGCTTTTCATTCATGCTGGCGATGCCGAAGGGCCGTGCTTAAGCAGCATGACCGTGCTGGCACGGGCGGCTTTCAGGAGCAGGAAACCGCTCCCTTTATCCTCGCTTGATCTTTCGAGTGAAATACGTGCAGTGCCCTTGTCAGCAGCAAGAGCCTCCTAAGGAAAGAAAGAAAGGTTAGCAAGCAGAAACAGATGTTTACCTTTAACTTCTGGCTTTGTGTGGCAGGGGAGACTGGGGGAGGAGGGTTTGCAGGGCACGAGAAAATGCTCTTTGGAAGCCTGAGAAAGTCCTGTCGAATCAAATCTGCCTTTCCCTTGATTTTACTGTGGTTTTTATTTGGCCCAGTGTCCTTTCATCATCATCGTTATTATTATTATTATTTAAACACACCATTCTCTTAAGGAAAAGATAATTGCTTTTTCTTTCTTCTGTCTGGACTTCTCAACATGATTAAGATATAAAAACCAAATGCCTGGACACGAGGATGATCTAATAGGCACCGACCAGGCCGAGTCACTGTGGCCCAGTTTAAAAACATGGCACTTTTCCAGAATCTATTTGTTTCTCTTAATATGGTGATTTGTTTTTTCTATATTGCTCTCTATAATTACCACTGTGCTGTGTATTCACTGGCTCTAGGCTCAGTGTAATATAAATCTGGAATTAGTCTATTGAAGTCAGTGTCAGATACATTTCCTTTAACATCTAAACTAGGTCTTAGGCCCATTTATCCTACTGTAGCTCCAAAGTAACTACACTGAAATAAATGCACACCAGTGTTTTTCAAAAAGTCCTTGCCACAGTCCTTGCCTACACCTTCTACCCTTAAGCTAAACCTTGGCAAGAGGCCTCTGGATGTGGCACTTGGGGGACATGGTTTAAGGATGATTGTGCTGGGCTGGTCTCTCCCAACCTTGATGGGTCTGTGATTCTGTGAAGATAACACCTGTGGCATCTTGCTGAGCCTTGTTTAACCTCCCTCTGAAGTCTGGCTGTGTTTGCCCTTGATGGAGAAGGGATGGCTCAGAGCCACTGCCTGCCCCTGCACCACGGCTGATGAGGTTGGTATTCCTTCACCACTTGAGTTCAGCCTCCCTCTGAAATGCAGGATAACCCTGGGCTCAGGCTGCTCTCACATCTGCTGCTTGAACCCTTTGTCTTTCTCTGGGCTGCCAGGACCAGAAGCTCCTTTTACAAGTCCAAGAGGTCCAGTTGCTTGTCTCCATACGTAACAGGTGCCTGGTCAGAGCTGAATTGGGGCCAGCATTTATCCTTCCCAAGGTTGTGTGTTCAGTAGCTCAGGAGGAAGGTGGGGAGGCCCTGGCACAGGCTGCCCAGAGCAGCTGTGCTGCCCCTTCCCTGGAAGTGTCCAAGGCCAGGTTGGACAGGGCTTGGAGCAACGTGAACTAGTGGAAGGTGTCCTTGCCCATGGCAGGGGGCTTGGAACAAGATGGTCTTTAAGGTCCCTTGGTGTTCTTAGAGGTCTTTTTCAGCCTAAATGATTCTATAATTCTATATATGTGGAAATTATCAGAGAAAATATCATCAGGGTTGCTGTGCAGCACACACACATGGAGCTGACTTGCCTTGAGCAGAGGGACCATGGCTGGTCCTTGCTCATCCCCTGGAAGCAGTCAAGCGCTTTTCTGCAGATGCTGGAAGACATTTATTTAAAATTTAAAAAAAAAAAAAAATTAAAAAAATTCAAATCTCTTCCAGTTTTAGATTCTGATAATCTGGAGACATCATGATATATCCAAGGGCTTAAGGGCTTTTTTTTTCCTTTCTCAGGCGAAGGCTGTGCACATCAATGGGCGCCCAAAAATACACCTCGTGCTTCCCAGTGTTTTCCCCAATTTTTTTTCCTTCAGTCGCTGCACAATGAATGCACTTCACAGGGCTGTGCTGCTGCTTGATAACACAGCTGGAGAGAAGCTATTTTCTGATTTTCAGATACTGTGGTTTATCTCTAATG
This sequence comes from Regulus satrapa, assembly GCA_013396955.1. Taxonomy (NCBI): domain Eukaryota; kingdom Metazoa; phylum Chordata; class Aves; order Passeriformes; family Regulidae; genus Regulus; species Regulus satrapa. The sequence goes on along the minus strand of VWZN01009788.1, from coordinate 744,421 downwards.
TTGGTTTTCACTGGCAGTTTAAGAAGTTCTTAGAAAACTCTTCAACTTCCCCCTTAGTACTGAGATGGTAAGAGCAGATAAAACATGTCACTTAATAATAACCATCAAAAAAATTAGAGGGTTTGTTTTAGATAAACTCAGGAGCTATTATTTGGTTTTTAGAGACAACACATGGCTCACCTCTGCCCCAAGGAGAAAGGGAAGTTATTAACTGTCCTTTCTACTGGACCTAAACAAACAAACCAACGAATAAAACAAACAAACACCCTCAAATCACCACCCCCCACCACCTCCCCCCAAATAATGTAGGTTTTTTTAATTGAAAAGTTGAAACTTGAAGATCTGGGGGCAACCCTTTCAATTCAAAGCCAAAAGTGAGATTGGGAGATTTTCTTGCTGGGTAGTTTTGTGGGCCATGACAAACACCCTGTGTCACCATGTGATGGCCTTTCAAATGGGAATCAAGATGTTCCTGGTCATGGTGCCTCACTGGGGATGAGATTGGGCTTGGGAGCTCTCCCCATGAGGAAAAAGGAAGCATTTTTTGTTAGAATAAAAAGAATTACTATTTTCCAAAGGGCATGAGATCTGTTTGTGAAGATTTCTGTTACAAACCCGCCATTTTTCCAGAAAACATTGTTCCTGCTGGCTACATGCATCACTTCAGAACAGAGAGACCTTCTGGTCCTTTCCTAAGCATCCTCCCAAACCAGCAATATCCACCCAGCTCCTGCTCCCTGTTAGAATTCAAACCACAGCCTTCTCACCACTCCTTTTCTGAGATGACATTTAAACCTGTCAGCAGTTACAACTGGTGCCACGTAATCTTTGAAACCAGTGCAAAAACTGCACTCTGGCTTCTAAAAACAGAAAAAGGAAGGGGATGGCTAAGAATGGACATAAATATTCCAAAATTCCAGCCTGTGTTCTGCTCTCCTTGCTGCTGGCCTGACAGTGTTTCCACCACTCCTCCACTCGGAAATCAAAACAAATCAGGGCGGTGGTGAATAATGACGTGCAATTAGCAGAGATGAGAAATACATTTATCAGCAGTCAAATTACACCGATGACAGTGTGTCGCCCCTGTCCCCATACCACATTTGATGGCACCTAAGTGTCTTTAGGGATAAGGAGAGGGTGTTGGCACTTGTCTGCTGAGAATCTGGAATACAATTCCCATAGAGCAGCCGGAGGGGGAATCCCAAAAGGGATCCTCAAAGGACTCCTAAAGGGATTCATAGAATTGTTAAGGTTGGAAAAGCCCCCATAGGTCCTGAAGTGCAGCCATCAACTCAGCACCACCTCTGTGTTCACCACTAAAGCAAGTCCTCAAGTGCCACATCCATGTGCTTTTAACACTTCTAGGGATGGCGACTTCAGAGCTTCTGTGGGCAGCTTGCTCCAATGCTTGACAACCCCTTCTGTGAGGAATTTTTTCCTAATATCTAATATAAACCTCCCTGAATTCCGTCACCCATGGGCTCTGGCATTTCAGTGCTGAGCCAGTCGGAACACAGCCGTGGTACCTTGAGTCTTGAACACACATGTGAACCATCCTAATTGATTTCATCTGGCCCAAAATGTGGCCGCTGGTAAGCAAAGACCTGCTGTTTATGTAAAGTACAAAGCAGGCCAGACAGTCCTCTCGAGCTGTTTCCGTTTCCCCGTGATTAATATATTCAAGTCTATAGTCATTTGTTTTTACAAACTTCACAAACAAAACCTTGATGTTTTGGTACCAAGCTCAAATATGGGAACAATTTGGTTCCCAGCGCCAGCATTTCTGATGCAAGAACTGAAAGGCGTCCAGAAATGCCGTGTTTTCACTGAATAGTCTTCGGTCCCAAGATATAGCATTTTTAAAGCATTACAGAAGCAAAAACAATCCCAGTGCCTTGAAAGCTTTTTACACTGACTCTGCTTCATGGAAACACTGACTCAGGGCCAAATGGCTGATTATGTTGTGTGATGTAAGGAGTTAGAAAGCTTAGCAGGGCATTAGAATAATGCAGTGTGTGTGTCTGTGTCTGTGTGCAGTGAAGGGGGGACATGGCATTTATTAGAAAGCTTTAAATCTTTTGCAGCTCCACGTTAGTCACTTGCAAAACAGCCTCAGACCCAGTTGAAAGCGATGGGGATGTGATTGTGTGACAAGCATCTAAGCTGCTGAACTGAGCTCCTGCTCGAGATCTTTTCAGTCCATTTCAAGGCTGCAAAACCTCCCTCACTGGGGTTAGGGGGGAAACAAACACCTCTGCTGTGCAGCCAAGGCAGAAAAGGACTCTGTTATACTTCTGGAAGGGGGAAGCTAAATTGTGGCTTGACTTCTGCAGTCACATTGAACAAAGGGTGGAGATCTGGGGGTGGTGCAGCTCTCCCCCCGTTCAGATGCTGGCAAAGGGAAGGATGTGATGTGAAGGGAGTCCCAGCCCTGCCTGTGCCTGCTCTGCGCTGGTGGGAGCCACTTCACTGGGGAAGATTTTATCTTTTACTTTATCTCATTGTCCAGAGAAGCCATTCATTGCAAACATGAACTTTTGAGACAAGTAAAAATCAGAGATGACCCAAGTGCCTGGAGGCATAAAAGCAGCTGCTGAATTGTTCAGCTTGTTTAATGAAACGGAGCAGCACGAAGACACAGTGCAAGGGTAGATCTGTACGTACCCTGGCACTCCAAGGGTGTATGTATGGAGCTCACTGCAAATTTAAGATTGGGAAACCTGGCTGGTGCTGGCTGTTAGGAAGAGATTTGGGATAGAAAGTCCTATCAGAAAAGCCGCCCTCGCTGTAGTGCTGTGACGGCAGAACATGAAGGAGCTGGGGATGTGCCAGCTCAAAGCTGCTGTGGGAGGTCATGGGGAGCTGCTGCTTAAACCCCAGGTCTGGCTACAGCCAAGTGCTGCTGTCATCTTGCCCTTGAGTGGTGACTCCCTGCAGAGCCGCAGGTAAGTCACTGTCCCTGCTGCACCTGCGGGACAGACTGAGCTACGAGGCAGATGTGCTGCAGTTCACTCCTGTTTTCCAAGTATCTCCATTCTACACACACACACACACAGAGCCATACCACAGCCATCCACGCCATTCTTTCCTTCCCAGCCACCCCAGTTCCCAGCAGTTTGACTGTGAGTGGGCAGCTGTCTGCCCATACTGCCTCTCTGCCCACATTGCCCGCTGTGCCCTCACTGCTCTCTCTGTTCTCCCTGCCCTCTGTGCCCTCACCCTGCTCCCTGTGTGCCCACGGCACAGCCCTGTGGTCTCTGCTGCCCGCCGGGCAGCTGTGAAGGCTCCATGTGAGTGCTCCCAGCCTGTTCCCGGTGTGGAGGGTGAGTAAGGCTGTCTCATCACGCTGCTCCCACCTCCAGTGAGTCATCGGCCAAGACGAAATGCAGGCACCGAAATATACTTGATGCCTGTATCTGAAACACTGGGTTTGAATGACTGTGCAGGTCATTAGATGCCTAATTTCTTCTTTAATGGGTTTTTAAAATGTATCTGATGAATAAAGAGATGCTCAATAGTAAATAGAAATACCATTTGCGACCTTGGAAGCAAAATGGGACCTTGATTTATGTTTACCCAAGGGCTGTGGACCTCACAGGGGTGGAACAGTGTGAATGTTGCAATGACAGGGCTGGAAGTGCACGGCGGTGCCACTCCGGGCCACTGCCAAAGGAACAACTTGCTTGTGCACAGGGTTTTCGGGACATGAATGATCCCATTGACTCCTCATCGACTGTGGATACGACCTGGGCTGAATGGGTCTTGTGTTTGCACGGAGAGATGGCCCAGAAGGACCCAAGAACGATTCCAAGCAGACATTGCTCAATGTTCCTTTGTATGTGCAGGGTCTGGCCTCCCCCTGGCTGTGACCCCTGGGAGGGGTCCTGGGTGCCAGCGTGCTTGAGGTGGTCTTGGGGAGGGGGTGGCATGAGCAGGGTCCTGCCTGTGGCCTGACCAACTGTCTAGGCTGGACTGACCCCCAGAAGGGCTCCCACTGCCTGCACAGGGGCTGCCATCCCTCCTGCTGGGGAGGGAGCTCTGTGCCTTGCTGGGTGCAGCGATCTGAGCCTCTTGTTTCACAAGTGCCACCTTGGTGCAGAATAATGTGATTATACATCCACATCCATTTGTGTAAAGCTGGCAGCCTCCTTGGCGAATATTTCTGTACCTCCAGCTTCTAAATGGCATTTCTGCTAACAGCCATATATCATCATTACCAGCAAGGCTTTGGAGGATGCACGAGCAAAGTGTGATATTACTTAAACCTCTGCAAGTACTGTCTGATAATTAATCAGGCGTGGGTTGGTTATGTTTTCACCTTACTCAGTAAAGAATAATGCAGTGCAAGGCAGCAGGATTTTGGTTAAAATTCTGTGGTGAGCTGCTTCCCCCAGATCAGGGCAGCTGTCTCCCTGTGTGTGTGTGTGTGTGTGTGTGTGTGTGTGTGTATGAGGGCACCACAGACCAGAAAGCTTGTCCAGTTCTTTTTCTTCCTCCTGAAGCATCAGATAGCCAGAGAGTCAGTGCCAGAGGTGAGAGTTCAGCCTGGAGGAAGCAAGGCTCCTATCCAGGACTGCAGACCCCCAGCCCTTGCTGGCCCAGACATCATTTGGTTTTTGGGGTGTCATCCTGCAGCTATTTCTGCTGTGGTGTTTTCTCCAACCGTGCCATTATGTATTAATAGGGGATGGAGCTGGCAGCAGGAAAGGGCAGCAGAAGCACACATTTGTCTTGCTGTCCAGTAAGCCACATAACAAATAGCGATGCCAAGTGTAATCCTGCTTCAGTTAAAACTGTTGCTTTGGTTTGTCATCATTCATTGTTTGCAGTACAGCTGCTTAATGACAGGATGTGGGAAATGAAAAGTTTTTTATGTCCTAGGAGACTTTTAAAAATAAAAATTCCTGAGTGATGAAGGGGAAGAAGGTGCTTGGATGGAAACTCTGGGTCTCGGCACTGAGACGCAGCCTGGATGGAGAGAGCCTTCCCCCAGCAAGGCTCAGGAGATGGAGGTTTTGCTCTCAGCTTTAAAAATAACCTGCTGTGTAAATCCAGGCAGTATCCGTGCCTCAGCTTGCTTTGCTTACATTGCACATCTGGTGCAGCTGCCTCTGCCTGGTGCCTTGCAGAACAGGACCCATGTGTGATAGGAAGAAATTAAAAATAGAAGACAAATGCCATGGATCTGTGAGGGGCCACTTCTTTGCAAAAGGCCTCATGTCAAATTAAGTTAGCAAATGTTACATATTGAACCCAAATACAAAGCAATGGAGGGAATTTATCCACATGGACCACGAGCAAGCAGATGAAATCTGAGATGGACAGGGCACTTGCAGAGGAGACTTCATTAAGCCGGTAAGGAAAGACACAACCCCAACTATGGGGGTTGAGTGGAGGTGCCTTTTTTGGTTTGGGGTACATTTTAATGATCCTAATTTTCATACAGGCTGTAGTGGGGCCACAGTGGTGGGGCTCCACCCCTTCTGCCTGTTAATCACTTCTAATTGACAGTGCACAATTACAAGAGGGTGCATGATCTTTGCTCCCACTGGGAACTCTCCTACGTGGGTGCACTGCACATCATGTAAGCAAATAGGGAAGGTGCTGGGTTTGGTTGGAGATGCATTTCATTTGGTCTTTAAACTCATTTCTGGCAGGTACAGCCCTTAGAGAATCACTGATGTGTATGTGGCCAACAAGTCTGCATAACTGCTAGCCCATCCCCTGCTTCACTCTGTCTCTAGGAATGCTCTCCCTCCTTTTCTATGTATTTTTATTGAGTCATGTCCTGAACTATGTGGAATCAGTGTGGAATTTGCCTGAGGTTCCTCTCTGCTGGCCCAGGGCTTCTCAGCAGTGTAAGCAAAATTAAAGGAGGTGCTGGGGTTGGGATGAAACCACTCTTGCTTATTAAAGAGAGAGAAAAAGACAAGTCAGGGAGCTGTGTTCTCTGTCCTCAGTGCTGCAGGAGGATTGGGGAGTGGCTGAAATCCTTGTGGTGGGCTTCCTGCATACCTGGGATTCTCCATGTTTTGCAATCTCAGATAAATGCCACTTTTT